>RJWT010008455.1:0-26246 GCA_004365215.1 Cuniculus paca | reverse complement strand
TTGTCTCTACTAAATGTATTTTTAAATATTCTTTTAGTTTAGGAAACCATGTTTTAAATTTTCATTAATTCTTTGTTTTCTGACTGCTCTTTTTTCATAAATCATTCTTGTGTTGCAGGCCCAATATCATCTTGAATCTGTGAATGCTAACTTAAAATCTGCACAGTTCTTGATGATATGGGGAGCTGGTAAGGCTCTCATCAGGTGCTAAGAGTCTTTCTCCACAAGCCTCATCTCTGAGTGGAAGATGTGGCCTTGGCCTCTGAACACGTGAGCAGAATTTCTCAAATGGCTGTTCCCCGCCCCATTTCTATAGTAACAGGCCGGGAAAAGGCAGAGAAGCTATTGTTCCCTTCCTATGGATATCTGAACCTATTTGGAGGTTGGGCCCCTCCCCGGGGCAAACTGTTTGGGGTAGTTAATCACCTGACTTCAGCCTAGAACTGACAAACTGCAGACAGTCTCTTTATCAGCCACCTCCATTTCTGTTCTGCCTCCAGTCACTCCTCAAGAGATGCCAGCTCCAGTGTGAGAAGAATGCACTTTTGTCTCTGCTATAAATACAACTCTTGTATGCACTCTGAGTCAGAGTCCCTCCACAGCATTTATCCACTGGCATTGCAGCGCTGGCCTTCCTCTTCAAAAATGCAATGACATCTTTCACCTTGGAAGAACTTACTTCCCTCTGTTCTTCCTGTCATTTTACTAAGATGTAAAGAAGGGGAAACCAAAGTATATTTAGTCTACCATCCTAAAACTGGAAGCCTCCAAAGAATGTTTGTTTAAATGTCTTTTAACTTGAAGTCTCTTTCTCATCAACTAATTCCTTTAATACCTGGCTCATTACTCACCTCTTCCAAGGCACTCTCTAGACCAGAACTGAAACACTTCAAACCTTCTAAATTCTTTCCGCTATTCTATATGCAGTCATAGCAGGTCTGTTCATCTGTTTATACAGTTGCTTGTTTCTTGAATTCTTGCAAGGCTGTTTCTCTGATTAATGAAAGCTCATAGAGATTTCCGTGTTACCTTCCTTCCTTCACTAATTTATTCTCAATAAAAATCCTCATAAACAAAGCAAGACAGGAAAGACATACTAAAAATACATGAATAAAAAAATGACCAGGCATTTATCAAGAATTATTTAGTAAAGGTCGCTATGCAGACTGTAACTCAGAAGGCCCTGGGAATGATAGAGTAAGCACTCCAGGTGCTCTGAATTGTACACTGAGTCCAAAGCCTCAGAGGCCAGGAATCTGTGCCATTATCATTTAGATTTCTTCTCTACCATAATGCTTAGTGGGTTCTAAGCACAGGGTCTTTAACTCAGAACCTATACAACTTTTGCCATTTTTAATAAATGATCAAACATAAAAATAAGTCTCTCAAGGAAAAGAAACCCACCAATGGAATCTACTGATTCTAAAACCAGTCTCAAAGATCTCCACTCTAAGCAATGACAGGTGATCAGCCTTCAGACAGTAAGCCGACTGTTAGTTCTTCTAAGAAGAGCAAGATGACTGTGGCTGTGCTTCCTGCACCACATAGGATTAGCTGGCAAGGTGGCAATCAGGGCTGCAAGAGCTGTATAATCAAAAGTCCTGAGGTTTAACTCTTTCCAGAAGCAAACATCACAGAAAAAAAGAGGAGGATGAAACTTTTCTTCTAGAATATTACTAAGTTTATTGAATTTGGGAGAAAAATATGCTCTGGGTAGACAAACCAAAGAAATGGGGACTAAAGGCTGAAGCACAGAGAGTAGTGCTGATCACACCATTCCTGTCATCTTCTTTTTCTGGCTTTTTATTCCTAGCAGATTTCAAATGTAAAAAATTAAATATGCTCTATTTCTCTATGATCTTTCATCTGAGACCTGTGTTTCTCAAAGGATGGTTGAAGAACTAGTTATACTTTAATTACTTGGAAGACTTTTGGAATGCAGACTCCTGGGCTACATCTCAGACTTAATAAATCAGTCTCCTTGGGAATGTGGTCAGGGAGTCTACTTCTCTAACAAACTCTCCAGGTGGTTCTTAGACCTCGTAAAGTCTGAGAACCAAAGATCCAGAAAGACAGCCTTCCAATCAGGTCAGCACACTGACTTATTTTTTGACTTCAAGAAAGAATATAAACCATTCTGACATGTACAGAAATTCCAAAGCTTATGCTATCTTTTTAATTAGCAATATCAAAGCCAATACTCACCACCCCACCTTTAACAGCAACCTCTCAGCTCACTCAAAACAGTTCCCCGTTCAAAAGCAGGCAATCTAAAGGGCTGAACACCACCTTATTCCTCAGGATACTCACTCCCTGGGTATCAAGTAAGAGCACCAAAAACCAATGTGTACAACCTGAGTGGGTCTTCATTGCTTCTCACCAAGTTCTGCTTTAACCCTATGAAGATGATTTTTACTAAAGGGTTTTAAAAATATGAAATTCACAGGCACACAGAAGCATGAGATACAAAAACTATTGTTGCAGATAGTATCCATTACACCATGTAATGTTCCCCAATGAGAACTTTTTCTCTTGACTAGTAAAAAGTTGGCTTCCCTGAGGAACCGGCACATTGCTTTTACAGGACCAAAGCCTGCATCAACATTTCATGACCCTACATGATCTGACATCTACTTTTCAAGAGCCCTGCTCCAGCTATATGACCATGTGTTCGTGTGTTTGCAGGTCTGTATAAATCTTATGTTAGTGACCCCAATCCTCTTTGCAAAAAGGTACCATAATTAGAAATCAGTACAAGTAAGTTACACTAAATGAAGTTTTAATTTCAGATTTTTAACTTCCAAAATTTCCATTTTTTTAACTATAAAGTGGAGCTACCACCTAATGTTATTTATCAATGGGAGCTATTATATCTTATATGAATCTTATTTTCAGGGAAGAATTCTATCTATTTGTTTTTAGAATCCCATTTTCTTGCCCCTATGTTTTCATAAGGAAAAGCATGTTTTACTCCCAAAGAGGTAGCAATACTATAAAATATTTTCTTCTCTATTCAATTCATTTTTCTTCTCTAATTGAGGACACAGCCAACTGGTAAACCTAGGAAAAGGAACAGCATATACCTTGTTCAGCATCCCCTCACTGCCTAAAGTTCTGGTGGATAAACTCAACTGAGGGAATAACAAGAAACCTAATTTTGAGCATGAAGCCATGTAAATTCTTCAATCTACTTTATCAATAATAAAGCTAATAACTGGGTCTCCTTCTTTGTTGGCTATTTCTCAAATGATTCAGAGTTGGGGTGGGGGAGAACGGGAAGAATTTGACTTAGGACTACCCCTACTGGCTGTCAATATAATAACAACAGCGTTTCAGAAAGACTGGCCAGGTGGCAGCTGGCAAGTTGGACTGAAGGAGGAAAAGGCTGAAAGTATGTACACCAGTGGTGGAGCTTCTATAGTAATCCAAGCATTTGGTGAATTACCACCATCAAATATTATCCAGAGTCTAAATCAGTAACTTCCCAAATCAAAACGTGCATGAGCCAATCTATAAGAATAAATCATCACTAGGTGTGGTGGCGCATGCCTGTAATCCCAGCAGTTGGAAGGCTGAGGCAGGATTGCTGCATGTTCAAGGCCAACCTAGACTATACAGTGAGTTCAAGGCCAGTCTACGTGGTGAGATCCTGTTTCACCCCACCCCCAAGAAAAGAATAAATCAAAGGGTACAAGAATTAAGGTTTAATAACTAGCAGATTTCTTTTATAATCAATAAACAACTTTTCATAGCTAAACCAGGTTCTGCTGACCAGTGGCATCATTAAAGGGACCAAAATAATGTTATAAAGACACAAAGGAAAAGAAGTCAAAGGTTAAGCATTCTGGAACTCTATTTGGGCTACACAGAATAATTTTATTATGTTAGGTCAATTCTATTATATTGGATCAATTTATAGAGCGCCAAAATAAAGAGAGAAAAGCCTATGTAACTTATTCGCATTTCTAAAGAGATGACATCCTTATCTATATGTCAGCTTCCTCTCAAAGGTTTCCTGACTTTTAAATCTCAAAAGGTTCTGCTATCTTCTAACAGTCCTCAAAAAACACTACAAGTATTTGTCAAATTTATTTACTTTATTCAGCCTAATTAGAACAAAACCAGGGTCCTTCAATTAATGTTATGCACGTATAGCAAAATCTTTAAGGTTTTCATGGTCAGAATCCCAATTTTGCCTATACATTTGACACCCAATCTTGTTTTGTGAAATAATTCCCCATTCCCCCAAATTGGAGCTTGTAACAATGTCTGCGTACTATCACTTTGTTTTATATCTCAGATAATGTAAATGTGAATTCCTTTAAGAAGAGTTCAATAAAACCATCAGCATCAGAGATCAGAGGCTCACTGAGCTCAGATATCTATGGCTTTCTACTGCCTTTCATAGCAAGCCAGAAGCCCTTACTAGGGCTGTATCCTAATTCTCAAATACTATCCTGATTCCTCACTGTTCTTCATAAAGCTACAATAGCAAACTCCACTAGCTTAGATATGATTCTCCTTCTTCAAATATGCTACCACCCTAAAGAAACTTTAGTTCCTCCAAAGTAATATGGAAGTGACAATTATTGGCAGAAGCCCAAAAGTCACTCTGTCACCTCTTCCACACACTGAGAATGGATGTTCTTATGTTAACTAAGAAACAAAGCCCGTAAGTTTTTCATAAGTTAGAATCCAAATTTTGCCTACCTCTCAGCCTTCTGCAATATAAGGCATTTTATGGTCACACTCTGAAAACCATGCCCCACCTCTACCCTCAAGTCTCTTCGTTAACAGATGAAATAACCTGCCAGGCAAAATATAGTGACTATTAAGGGGCAAAAACTTAACTTGGATTAGGGTATTATCCATCTGAAGAAATGAACTACATAGTAGATGCCAAGTTGCAGCACACAGCACTGAAAATGCTTTCCCTCTAAAACTTACCTCCTTTGTGCCTGCCCCAACACAGGTGTGATGATCTCATTTTATTATGTCCTCCTAGCATTCACACCAGTTGCTGAGATTTTATAAGTGCTCTTGTTCTGACACAATAGATGAGACAGGCACAGACAGAAGTATTCTGACTTTGCACTTAGATTTGAGAAACCTACATTCTTTGAGATATGTGTATGGCATATTTTTTGTTTTATATGTCCTCAAAAGTTTAAATACAATGTTTTGTACAAAAAATTTAGAAAAAAGGTGTGGTGGCACATGCCTGTAATCCCAGCCCTCAGGAGGCTGAGGCAGGAGGATCTTTGCTAGTTCAAGGCCAGCCTGGACTACAAAGAGCTCAAGGACAGCCTGAACTGTATAGCGAGACCTGTCTCAAAAAGACCAAAAAAAAAATTTAGAAAGAGAAATTGGATTGGTATAGACAAATACCAAATTTCCTGTTTAGGGAATGCATTGCTGTCCAGATAGGCTCTTTCCTATCACCTACTCTACAATAAATCTGTACCCAGGCCTCTGATCTCTATAAGCCATTATGATGTCCTCAGGCTTCATTTACTCAACATTTCCTGAGCAGCTATAAAAAGGCAAGGCACTGTGCCAAGTGCTAAACTTAATGGTCTTATTCTCTGAACTTGGAGCCTTGGGAGTCAGTGCTCTCAGATATGGAACTCTGCACGCACTCATGGCTCTGCCAGGCCACTGCACCACTGATTCCCAACCATGACCGTACAGTCTACCTCAGCACTGCTGCAGTTCCAAAATCCCTGGTCTCCCTCTATCAGGCCTGGGATGACCCCTTACATCCCGTGCATATCAATATTTTAATTCTTTTTAGTCCAAAAGGAATAGCAAGAAATTGCACGGCCAGTATTAAGGTTATCTTTCTCACCAGAAGGTAAGAAAAGGTTCTTTTTTGGCTGAAGGTTAACACATACACAGAGAGCACATCAATATGGCATGTTGAGACATAAGGTGGGATACCAACAACCAAACAAAAAAAACGCTAAATACTAAGTACACAAACCAAGCAGGACAGTTGGGGTCTGAAGAAGGTGGGGAATTCTTGGAGTATCCTAAAAACATAAATGTTTTTGAAGCACCATAACTCCAAGAATGCAATGAGAAAATAGTAACTTCAGGGTCTGTGCCTTGCATTAGTGCCAGTGATTACCCCCAACCCTCACTTTATACAAGTGAGGTACGAAGCTTAGCCAACAGGAGTAGAGGAAAGTATGCCCAGGAACTCGGGCTAAAGTCAAAAGCAAACCATTCCACAGAAATAGAAGCAAGGGCTCAGGGGAGGGAAGAAGATATACACCTGGCCTTCTTGGACTTTGTCCTGGCTGCAGAGTCAGCACTGCACCTCTTCTCTTTGGCCTCCTTGGTGCCAGAGGCCTCTCGGGGCTTCCGCGCCTTCTTTGCTCCATCTTTCTGCTTGGGCTCCTTGGGCTCCTTGGCCTTCTTCAGCTCCTTGGTCTTCCTGGGTTCCTTTGGCTCTTTAGGTTCTCGCTTCCTCTTTGGCTTGGGCTCCCTGTCCTTGTTTCCCTTTGCTGCACCCTCTTGCTCTCCTGGCTCCTTTTTCTTCCGTTTCTTCTTCACTCCAGTACCTCCGCCTCCACTGTCCTCCATCCCATTGCAGGATGTCACTTTCCTAGGGAAAAGGGTGTCGGCTTCCTCTTCAGTAGTGTATAGGTCCTGCTGGGGCAGACAGTGCCTGGCCACATCTTCAATTTTCTCTTCCTGATCAGTGCTGCAGTCAAACGGGGATGGGGATTTGTAGTCAAAATTGACAGAGGCATCAGACATTGGGGAGTGATTCAAAACTTTTAAATTTGACAACTGTAAAAAACAGAAAAATAAGCATATTACCCTTCCATTGCATGCTTCATATAGAGTGCTACTAAGTATAAATGCATAGATTTATTCTACAAATATTTGATGAGTTCTTATTATGTGTTAGTTTCTACTGTGAGGCCTTGGGGATATAGTGGGAAAGCAGGATGCACCTGGCCTTTGCTCTTGTGATTCTCAAGACCAAGGTATTGACAGAAAGCATGTTATGTAAAATAATAATAATAATAATGATAATAAGCACATAAAATCTGTAAGATTTCTACATTACATGAAGAAATCTGAAATTCTACAACAAGCAACTATACAATATTTTTCCACAAAATACTTTTAGATGCCACTAGCAGTCCTAGGCATACTGTTCTGACCCAGAATGGCATTTATCACGCTAATACACAAAAGCTACTATTCAAATGCATTCTGAGACCCTGGTACCAAATTAAGGTGCTATCACCAAGGTGGTAAGGATTCAAGGGCAAATTCCTGTGCAGTTTTATTTCCCCAAATCTTGTTCTCACCTATCATCAAGTATTACTGATATTCAGCCGGGCTGATTTTGGAAAAAGAAAACTGGGTTCATTCAAAGTTTCATCTGTGACTAAAAATGGTGCTGTTCTATATGATCATCTAACTTAGCCATCAGATTCAGACCCAGATAACTTCTGGCATTTGCAAAAACTAAGCCGTCCATACGGAGGAAACTTTACTTTGACAGATAACATCAGAAAGGATGTGTCACAGGTGGTGAAGGTAGCTCTAAAAAGCTGTTACTGAGCACCATTTAAACATAAGTACAGCCTCCCAAAGAGACTACTTTTAAGGAAACATCCCTTTGGAAGTAGATGGTTCATCTCACACCTTCAGTTCTAGTGTCCCAAAAACTACGTGCCACTTTATAACTAAGCTAAGGTTGGCAATAATCAGATAGTGTAGGTACTAGCTCCAGGGAAGGGCACTCTCTCCTTGGTCTGGAACAAAGAAAATATATAAAGAGAGCCCAGAAAGGACTGGCAGGCTTCCCCTGAAGATGATTACAATTGTCTTTGGATGACAGCTTAGAAACAGCACCATTTGTGAATAGCCTACACTGATAACAAGAGGCCTGGCATATGATAACTACACAGACACTCACCCAAGTGGTGTGGTTTCCCTGCTCTGTGCTGGTTACCTAGGTTATGCTCACAATTCCTACCTAGCCTACCCTGGGAGTGATGGGAACTGCAAATTCAGCTGTACATTTCCCCTTCTGTCCTTGTCCCCCACACCAGCCTTCTGCAGTTGGATGCTCCCAAATATAACACTGAGAATACCAGGAAAAAAAGAAGAAAGAAAGATTGTTTTGTTATTGTTGTTCTTTATCATAAATTAAGCCCAGTTTCATAAGTCTAAATCTAGAGGGAACTAGTTGATCTGACAGGTCTTGCTATTTTGGGGTGGGAGTTGGGGGCAATATAGTTACTATCTCATTACTGACTTAATACTTAAGTTTGATTAGAAAAAGGAGGAGCTAACAGACATAAAAGAAACTTAAAATCAAACACAAGAAAACTGTTAAGATAGTGCCTTTTGGGCCAGGGATTTAGCTCAGCAGCTCAAGCACTTGCCTGGTAAGTGCGAGGTGGTGAGTTTGATATCTGGTACCACCCCCCCTCAAAAAAAGATACTGCCTTTTATGCCACATTTTTTTTTACTACAATTAAAAAGCTTTTAAAAAATGAAATGTAAGGCACCAAGAAATCCAACTGTGGGTAACAGATATCTAGTGAAAGCTTGGATCCTATCCATGGCCATCCTGGGGATAATACATGATCATCTCTTTGCCAGAGAGATCTGGAACTCAAGTTTACTTAGAATACAAATGTGGACAGACTAAAACAGCAAAGAGATGCAGGTTTGCTCATTAAAGAGGCTTTCAAAGATATCCTATACCAGACCTAATTCCACCAAGATGGCTTGCTGAAAATAAGACCGATTCTTTCATTCATATCTCATGCCAAGATCTCTTTCCTTAATGACAGAACTCACCACAGAGACTGGAAGCAGGTGGTAGCAGGGTTACTCAATGAAGAGGCAACAATAATAATAGTAGCTAACATTTATTGTGCATATTTAATATGGGTAGAGTAGGATTATGTAAAGCAAGATGTATAATCTCTAACTGTACAACAATCCTACAAATTGATGCAAAGATGTTCATTTTGCAGAGACAGAAACAGAAGATTAGTAATATTAAGATAGCAGGTGCCTAAGGCCACCAAGCTAATGACCAGAAGAGCTGGGATTTGAACACTGGCAAAAAGTTAATGCTTATTTCACTGAGCACTTTATGACCTCCCAATGAATCCCAACAGACTGGATACAACGTGATGGAATATTCAGTACTTTGGGAAATGGTCAGCTAGTTCCTTACAAAACTAAACATGTGCCAACTTGATGTCTAAGCAACTCCACAACTCCCAGAAACTAGAGATAATTGTCTAGTTGACCCCCTCATTTTACGGATAAGATATGGAGAGATGAAGCAACACAACACATTTTTATATTCTTATAGAGCAACAGAGGTAGGATATTCTAGAGGGAGAAGGGAAACCCAAGAAATTCAGAACAATTAGTAAATGTTGAAAATAGTAACTTATCCCAAAAGGCAGTTATTAGTAATAAATAAAAATATCAAATTTGAATTTCAAAGTCAGTAATCCACCAGAAATGATTTTAGCTTTAAAGCACCTTGCTGGGAGCTCAGAAAGGATATTTGTGAAAGATTTAAAAATACAAGACCAAAAAAGGAAAAGAAAAAAAAAAAAGAAAAGAAAAGAAGACTTTTGTATGTTCCAACATCACTGGAGAAATAGGCAAAGAGACTAAATAAAGCCTCTGGTTCTGATTCCACCAAGTAAAATTCACTACTTTGAAAACGGCTCTTAAAGGAATACATTAGAGAGGACGGACCACAAGGTGCTAACAACATTTTGCTTTACATCAACGAATAAACATGACACGATTTAGGAACAGAACATAATGATGAAATGGTAAGGGGCTGACAAAACTTGTAACAATGCTAGCTCATAACTGTACTGTTAAACCCATTTCTTTAATTTAAAATTATTAATCTACAATACTCCTAGAAAAACTCTTAAAGATTTAAATCCAGATAAAATGGATTCAGGTCAGTTGAAAAGGAAAGATTATGAAGTGGAAAGATTATGGCCCAAAGCAATGGTTTTCAAAAAGGGTAACCCATTCCAGCCACAGAAAGAGATAAAGGCCCAAGAAAGACTTTGGAGGTATTCATATTATTGGGTAGAGGATGGTTCTTTTTCTCTATCTCAACTACATTGAGTACCCAGAATTTTTTGATATTTTAAAGATAAAAGAGAACCCAATTAATAATAATGATGATAATAATGATTGTAATAGCTAATTTTACTAAGCACTGAGCATTTCAGCAGTATACTACACTTCTTAAAAACTACCAAAACAACCTTAAGAGGAGCTCTGTAATGGTTCCAATGATGACCCTATTTTACAAAGTAGAAAAAGCTCAAAGAAGATAACTCAATGAAACTCAGAAAGATTAAATAACTCATGGCTATAATGTATTGTGCAATACAGCTGTCTCTCCTCAAACTCTCTCTGGACAGCTTTTACCTCATTAACTTTTCTTCTTCTATACATTTTCTCATAAATACATTCATTCCCCAGATGAGAAATATATGAAGAATAAACAATTTAGCAGAATATATATTAACTGATTTCTAAGACTTTTCAACTTCACCCAGAAGGACCAAGATGAGGGACAATGAATATCAAACATGGACTTCACATCTACCAGAAGATTTACAACCACTATCCATAAGAACACATTTTGTTAGCATGGGGTACTTTCCTTTGTCCTCACAAAATGAGAACTTTTCATCTTTGATATTTGCTATTGTTTGGAAAGTATCCCCTAAAAGCCTGTATGTTTAAAAGCTTGGTCACTAGCCTGTGGTACTACTGAGGTGGTGGAGTCTTTTAAGAAGCAGGATCTAGTAGGAGCAAGTTAGGTCACTGGTTATGTACCCCGGAAAGAGATGTACAGTCCCTAGTCCCTTCATCTCTCCCTCTTTTGCTTCCTGGTTGCCATGGAGTGAATTGGCTTTGTTCCACCATGTGCTCCTGCCACAATGTGCTGCCTTGCCACAGGCCCAAAATCAAAGGGGCCAAGCGACCATGGACTGAAACCTCTTAAACTATGAGCCAAAATAAAGAACCTCTCTTCCATTTAAGTTGATTCTCTCAGGTATTTTGTCACAGAAGGCTAATCCCCAGGAAGTTTGTGACAGAAAGCTACCTAATACCGTATCTAAATGTTACAGAGAGTTCCAAAAAACTTGCAACATTTATTCCAAACCAAATAAAAAAGGGATGGACTGAGGGAACAGGTGGTGAGTTACATAGCAAGTTATAAATCCTACCAAAACTGGAAAGACATTGTTGTGTACTTCTGCCTTTCTCTTAATACTCATCACTTCTGGGATAGTTTTCTCAACAGTGAACCAAAGTTAGGCAGAAGACAATTCTCCAGTTGTATGAGTACTTTTGTGTGCGAGTTAAAAAATGTCCCAGACCTTTCATCGCAACTTTGAAGCTGCTGCAAGGGCCTGGTAACCAACACCTCCTAGATAACTCTGGTCAGCACAGGCAGAGAGGCAATTCTATTCACTATTTTTAAGTCACCTTCTTCAAAGTTTTCTACATTTAAATAGACTTAAAGCATCTTTATTCATAAAATTCAAAAATAAGCCACTTACTTGCAAAAATATTGTTTTGTATATGTCTCATATTTTCATCTTGTAAGCACCATGAATACACTGGCAAATCCCAGGATTCTGGGCAGTATGAACTTTTAAGGTCATCTAGCCCAAATTCCCTTTGCACACTAACATAAAATCACACCTGATCTTAGCCAAAAGGCTGAGAAGCGATCTAACAGAAAATCAAACAGCCTTCCAGTTTCTCTTAAGGGACAGGGTGCTTACTGCTCATGGAAATACACCATAGCTTGGCTGCTTAACTTCTCAGGATGCTCTTCTTTACGCCTCTTCTCCTGTAACTCTTCCCATGTGTCCCATTCTTACAGATTCAGCAACAGACACCCTTAACCTCTTTCTTAGGTGATTCTTCACTTCTTCAGGTCACAGAGTCCTAGTTTCATCCATCATATCTCAAATGAAATGAATCAGCTTTCTTTTACCATCCAGATCACTTCATTCCGCCACTGAATGTATGTTTCAGAACATAAAATTAATTAATAATAAAAGAATCTGTCAGGGTACGGTAAAAGTCAAGGGAGCCAGATGTGGTGGGGTATGCCTGCAATCCCAGAATTCTGGCAGGCTGAGATAGAAGGATTACAAATATGAGCCCATTCTGGGCAATTTAGGAACTTAGTGAGATCCTGTATCAAAATAAAAAAATAAAAAGGGGAGGCAAAGGCCTTGGTTCACTCTCCAGTACAAAAAAAACCAAAACAAACAAACAAACAAAAAGATGAGTAGGAGGAGGAGAAAGGTAAGTAAAGCATGTAAAACATGGGTCTCCTTTCCCTCTCCCCTCTTCTTTCCTCCTCCTCCTCCTCTTCTTTTCTCTCTCTCTCTCTCTCTTTTAAAGGGGGGCACAGTTGGGTAAGGTCCATTTTAAGTCCTTTTGAAACATAATTGCAGGGTAAGGATATTTTAATTTTAATTCTATTGGAAAATTACTATTCTTTATGCCAATGACAACCAACTACAGGTTTAACTATACCATCAGCCCTGAAACCCACACTCTCTAGCATAACACTGAAAAGTTTTAGAGATGAATTATTCACTCATCTATATTATCAACATTGCTAATCTTCCTCTTCCACGATTTTGAATTGTGGTTCATGATTTAGTAATCCACACTGGTGGATAAACATCTTCCAACCTAGACACCTGAGTCCTTAGCTCCCCCAGCGGAGATCAGATGGGACTAACTGCTTGGGCAACTTGGCCGCCAGCTAGGTGACCATGCTTCTTTATTCTGATTCATCTGTGGTCACCACCCACTCCAGGCCTTTCCTTCCTCCTGTTCTACCAAGTGCTTCTTCTTTCTGAACCTACCTATTTACTCCCTCTTCCTTCCCACTTCTTTTCTAAGTCCTCTAAAGCAATGTTGTCTAATTTTTTCTGCCTAATACTACATAATCACCTTAGAAATTAACATACATACATTTCTTAGTGGCAGTTTACTTTTTAATATAGATGATTCATTTTAAGTATCTTATTAAATATTTTTCCTGCAACACTTCCTCAGGCAATCTCTAAACTCTTTGTTCTTTGTACACTATGTCTGTAAATGCCTTTTTGGTTAATAAGCATAATTATTTATTACTGAGTTTGATTTGTAAAATCTGTCATCTCAGTTTAATTTAACTTGATACGATTTTAAACAATGAAATGAAGACTTCTGAAGACCAAAATACATTAACATGTCATTTTTCTCCAAAGAGAAAAAAATGAAGAATCAAAGTTTTTAAAGAGCAGATGTTTTATATGCTGCTACTTATACCACTATAGAATCATGCTATGGAAAAAAACCTTGAAGGTACTTTTATTGATATACTAAATATTTCCAGTGTCACTGATTTATACTGAATGTTAAGCACTTGACAAACCACTTCGTTAATTCTTTTCTACAATGTGAGGCATGTATGATTTTCATGTAAGTGATAGAAAACAGGCTGAACTTGCCCAAAGTGGTAAAGTGAGAGTTTCAATCCTGTTCCAGGGAAACCAAAGCCCAAGTTTCCTCCACAGTATTGCCTTTTTTGTGCCTGGCACTGGACTCAGTGGTACATGTTCAGTCCTCGAGCGCATATACTGCTTTAGCTCTAATGTAATTTTCTATTTTCATGCCCCACAACTTTGTTAAGTTCAATCACCCATATGACAAATCCTGAAAGTGGCTCTACTTATTGAACCTGTTCTTCTACCATAGGCAATATTAACTTTTAACTAAAGGTCCTATTCTGCTAATATTATTGTGGTATCTACAATGAAAACCCAGCTAACTGAGGCTGACACTTAAGGGCTTAATATAAATCAATAAAATCACAAAAGATACAAGAATTTATTTTGGGGTAATTTCTATAGAATGTTTTTATTTAAGTAAAAACTCATCTTAAAGAGTGCTTTAAAATTAAAATATACAAATTGCTTTATGAACTACAAACCCTGCCTACACATGATAAATGACAAAAGTTTTGAAGATTTCTGGTCTCTTCAGTAATATATTCTTTTTAGCAATATATTAGCAATGTAATATTCCACTAGAGGGATGTAATATGATCTAAGTAGCCCCCTTTTTGATGGATATGTAGGTTATTTTCCATTTTTGCTATCATAATGGAAACAGTAATAGAAGCCCTTATACACATAATTTTCCCACACCTGTCTGAGTCCATCCATAGGATAAATTCTTGGCAGAGGAAACTGTGTTCTCTGTGGCACTTGCCAACCAGTTAACAACTAACTCATTAGAGTACTACTGTAGATAGCACTTAAGTCACTGCTTTTCCTGTTAAGAACTAGCAGCAGAAGAATCAAGTCAACCTATGGCTAGGGACAGTCCAAAGAGCAGTCTTCGTAATCACATCCCTAAGTCACCCTGTAACTGATTAAGGCTCCCTAGGAGCAGACAGGAAAGCAAGAGAGCGCCAGTGAAAGGCCAGGATTCAGATCCCCCAGTTACCAGGTTGTCAAACAATTCTGTATAAGGAATACCAGTCTATCAGAATTACTCTATTTACAACAGACAGAGGCAGATCTCTACATTTCCCCTGCCCGAGTCACATGGATTGGAGTTTCAGGGTCTCTTTCAATATAATACCACCAGGAGCACAAAAGTACCCACTAAAGAAAGAGATTTGGGGTGAGTCACACAGGCTATAATTATTATGAATTTCCCTCCCCTTCAAGAAACCAAATGTCCAATAGTTGATACTCACATTCTTCTAGGAAAACTATTCCCTCTAGGAAAACCCTCCATGAATCATAGTAAGTAAGAATTGCATAAATGAATAAATGCTTTTATTTAATTAAATATCCAAAGTGATCAATATGTAAAGACTGGGTTGCATCTCTCAGAAAAACTTGGGAAGCTGTTCCAGGAAAGGAAGCATTTCTCTTTTACAGGTAATTCTGAATAATATTCTGATGTACAGTATTCATTATATTATTCTTATAAGGAGATAACTTAAACAAAAGGAAAAATCCACATATTAAGCCATTCAGAACAGAGCACTGTTATCATATGGCACGTGAAAGACAAAGACAACAGGGACTAAGCAGAGGTTAAGACATGAACCAACACTGCCAGTGTCACCTCCTGTTAAAAGAGCACCAGGTACACTGAATGTGTTTGCTTCAAAGAAATGAGGCAATTACCTGTTTTTCTTTCTTCTGTATTTTCATTTTCATCTATTGAATGAAGGTATTTATTTCTGTAAAACATGAAAAAGATCATGATAAAACCTGAAACAACACATTTTAGATTAACCCTAGATTAACCACTGCATATGCAAAAAACAAAATAGAGGATTACTTCCACAGAACTTTTATGTCCAACAATCCCCAGAACTCTAAGTGCAGTCACAATCCTACCCAATCAGACCAGACCATACTATACCACACCATACCACAGCTGGATATATAGCTCAAGAGTAGAGTACTTGACTTACATACATGAGCCCCTGAGTTCAATCCCCAGTACTGCCGAAAAGAAAAAAAAAGAAGAAAGAAAAAAATCATAAATAATAGCATGAATTTATTGAGAGACATGAGGAGGAGCCAGGTGTGGTGGCACATGCCTCTAATCCCAGCACTTGGGAGGCTGAGGCAAGAGGATCCCCATGATTTGAGGCCATCCTGGGCTACACAGTGAGTTCAAGGCCAGCTTACACTCCACAGCAAGACCCTGTCTCAAAAAACAAAAACAAAAACAAAACAAAAAAAAAAAACAGGGCAAGAGGTTGACAATAAAGTAAGCCCTTATCCCTTCTGGGAGAAAAACAGTAAGTAACATTTACAATGGACAAATTACTGCAATAAAATGGAAATACAAAAATACAAACAATAAGAGATGTAAGAGGGGTTTAAAGTAATTCTCTCAACCAGGAGTTGGTACAAAGATAGGGAAGGTCACATACATTTCATCATAAGCTCTCCTATATTATGTTTTAAACCATGCGCATATATTACATAATGAAATAGACCCATTACACAGTTTTTTACATGATAGAATTTATTCTGTTCAAGACTTAAATTCCTATTACTACAGACAACTAAATTAGGTGGAAATATTAGAGTCAGTCAGATAAGACTAGGTCCTCCAGGGTGTCACTGCAGAGGATGAGAATACATTACAACTATGGCTAGAGGCACATCTGTCAAAGGCTAGGCCTCGAGATAAAGATGTAATGACTAGTCCTACACTTTTCTGAAGGATAAGCAATACACTGAAGATTATACTTACCTGGCCCAATAAAGTCTAGATAGATATTAGTCACCCACGTAGGTGACTGGGACCTCCTGATCTACTCATTCCTAAAAGTCTTTGTCCTTTCCATGTATCCTTGCTATGTAACCTGTTTCCCTATTGGACCAATATGAACTAAGCAGCTTTACTTGTAATCCTATAGGTTGATAATAGTTTGACCCACATTGTACCCACATTGTGACTTTGACAAAGGGTCTCGATGGCAACCCACTTTCAAGTTCCCTTCTGTCTCTCAGGAGCTATCTCTCTCAATAAATTTTTCCTATTCTTAACCTCTGTTGTTCCTTAAAATTCATTCTTCAATTTTGTGGAACACAAACTCAGTGTATCTGACATCCAGCAGGTTGGTAGCTACATTCCCCCGCCGCCTGTATCACCATCTCCACTCCAATCATGTCTTTCAAGACACTGAAGTGGTAACAAATAATGACTCGTGAAGACTATAAGAGCCCAGCTTTAAGATGCGGTGGAGCAATGTAGGGAGAAGAAACCCAGAATTTGGGACTACTTAGATCACTAACTACAAGTACTGCCTCAGGTACGAAACTCTCACCTTCCTCATATAAACAATGGAGGGATCAAAGAATTCTAGCTTCTGATTCCAGGCTTGATGTAGATAGTGCCTGATGCTTTTGGTTTGCTTTGATTTCCTGGACATCCTACACAGACCCAGAACACTAACCACTCAGGAAAATATCCAGGATAATATCCAATTATCCACACAATTATCTTTTGATTAAAGTGGTGTTAATTAGCTTGATTTAATTATCCTGTACCATATTCATAATCCTAACATCATCCTGTATCCCATAAATACAAAACAAGCATTATTTGTCAATTTACAACAAAATTTTAATTTTATTTTTATTAGTGCATCTGGAGTACATAATGATTACATTCACTATAGGAAGTTGGTATGTATATATAACACATCTTAATTTTTTTTTAACTCAAAAAGAATTAAAAGTGAGACAGTTCTAATTGGAAGTGAAATATCTGATATAAACAGAAAAGTGAATGCTTTGTAATTCTAATCATCCTTGGTACCACACGATGAATGAATGAATTACAGTTCATCATTTTAATGTCCACCAATTTTTTTTTCCTCTAAGAGTCTGAAGGCATTTTCTATTAGAAGGGCTATAAAATGCCATGGATTCTCCCTAACAACTACCCACAGGGATACTGCAGCTCGAGTGCACAGGTCCAAAGCTGGAAAGTGGGCAAGATGCAGGAGGGAAGAGCACTGGTTCAGTCAGGAAAGGGAAAGTTCTGCTAGTAAATGATGCTTCTAAGAATCACTGCAAGGGTTAGTATTTTTAGATGAAGCAATTATTCACTAGCAATTATTCACCCAGAAAGCTATCAGTGACCGGACAGTGGTAAGTGCTCTGAATTACATTGGGTAGAACTTAAAAGAATATTGTCTCCTAAGTTTTATTACACTGGAGTCAGTTCTGGATAAGTTACATTAGTACAAGTTTCTCTCTTTATCTCTCAACTTAAACTCTCAGACCTAAAAAACTGACATTTTCCACCATCACAAACTAAGAAAAATGTAGAAATAAGTTTGGAAAAAAATTCCAGCTAATAAAAAGAGTATCATTAATAGTAAGACATATGTGCTCAAATAAAATTCTGCCCAACAAAACTGAATCACTTAAAAATACAGAACAATCACACTGATGCCAAGAAAAATTACTTTTCAATATATAAAGAGCAGATACAAGCTGGACATGGTGGCACACACCTGTAATCCTGGCACTTGGGAGGCTGTGGCAGGATCACCTGAGTTTGAAGCCAGCCTGGGCTACACTGAGTTTAACACCAGCCTGAACTACATAGTGAGACCCTGTCTAAAAAAATTAAAAATAAATAAATAAATAAATAAATAAAACAAAGAGCTGATACAAACGCAAAGGAGTACAAACATCAAAAAACACATTTTCTCATTCAGCATCACAAACTAGCATGTAAATAAGGTTCCCAACACTGTCAAGAATGTGGGAAAACAGGTCCTACTTATCACTACTAGTGCCACTTTTACTTGTTCCAAGTTTTCTGAAGATCACTCAGCTAATGTGCCACTAGATCTATAAATAGTTCCAATATTTTTATATGCTAGTTCCAAGGAATCTATCCCAGGGAAATAAGCCAGGAGGAAATACACCTGAGTCTTAGAGAAAGCTCTAAGAAAGGTGGGTGGAGTGTGAAAATGCCTATCACAGCAGAGCTTGCCTGGGTCCCGGAGAAAGGACACACACAGCTGTGTTATATATAGCAGCCTGGAGAAGGTTATAAAAGACAGGTGAGCTCAGGCTAGAAAGACTGGGAAGGAGGTAGGACTGAAGCAAGTACAGCCTGAAGTAAAGGAGGTGGTGAAAGATTCTAAACTAACCCTTTCCCCCTCATTTCATTATATCCTAAAAGAGAATGAATGCATGTTTATGTGAAACCTGAGTGTGAATAATGTTACTCAAAGATTACTGCTGCAGTTCACTGAAAGCAATCCTTTACAAAACTCAACATACTGTTGTCAAATCTCTTCTAGAACCCCTATAGATAACCACACATCAATCAATATGCTGCTACCCCACAATTAGCAGATGTCATCAACATCAATAGGTGTTTAATAAGTATTCACTGACTTACTTCTCTGAAGAGTGCCACACAATTTATAAATATTCTCTTAAATTACCTCTACTTTTTAAGCCTTTTTATGGCATATGTTTAAAAAAATGAAACCGATCTTTTTGTAAAGCCGCATTTTAGTACCAAGAATAGATGGGATAGATAGATACACCTTAAAGCTTGTGCCTCTGCACAACGCTGGAAAAGGTTTTAGGACTGTTGCTGTATTGTCATCACTGAGAAATTGTGATTAGAGCCTTTTGACTCAATAAGAACGAATCAAACTAATTTCAGGCCCCCAACACTTAATTAAAAACATACACAATTCTAAAACTCCCAAGTGTGTGGGCAAGCCAGAAAATTTGTTGCAGTATTTAATTACCTTTCAGAGAAAACATGCTATTGATAATGGAAAACAGAAACAATATAAGAGTTTCCATTCCTTCCAACATTCACCTACCCAACAATGCTTCTATTTTTTTTTTAAACAGGGAGACAGATTCTATAAGAATATTTTGGAAAAAAAATATATATATAGCTATTTTTCATTATCTTCCTCTAGCTAAAAAATTCTGCCCAACAAGTGCTTGTGCCATTTCCAAGTTCCTCAATGCTGTATTATGAATACTAAAAAATAACAAAACATCATGTTCATACTATTCAACCACCATTCATCCTCAGAAATCATTTAAATTCACTGTTATCTTGAGAACTGCTCCGTACAAAGCTCTATTTTAGTACTGGAGTGTGCGTTTTGGTAAACAAAGCCAAGTGCACACACAGCAGACCCCTCTCGGTCCCTTACACTCACAAAACACAACAGTAGATACAACTGACAACAGTAAGGATGGAGACCTTTGCTTCCATCCCCTACAACTACTCTACCATGCACTTAAAAGATGCAATTTTAAAAATCAGACACCCTTAGATTTTCCTCAACAACTATGTATTTTTATAATCTATTAATGCCCTCTCTCAACCTTGAGGCTAGTTCCTAGTAAGCACCACTCTAACAATAACAGGTATAAGTACGCAATCCACACAGGGTGGAGATTGTAGAAGGGAGGAGAAATAGGACACAAGAAGCAGCTCACCAGGGAAAAGTTAAACAAGAATGCAGAGCTGTTGGGTATGGTGGTGCACGCCTGTAACTCCAGCACTCAGGAGGCTGAAGCAGAAGGATCATGAGTTGGAGGCCAGCCTCGAATACATAGTGAGTTCAAGGTCAGCCTGAACTGCACAGTGAGACCCTGTCTCAAAGAAAAAAAAAAAAAAAAAAAAGAATGCAGAGCTATCCTGGGAAATGTCACCTTCCTGAAACCTCTGCCCAAGCCTCTTAAGATTCTTGACCACAAAGGCCTAGTGGTGAGAAAGCACTCAGCTTCCTACTTCCTTATCCTAGTAACCTCCATAACTCAAAATGGACAAATTTAACTATGTCTTTTGCTAGGTTTGAAACAGTCTATAGGAGGCCTTTTAAAAGCAAGGGGTTGCAGAGCCAAAAAGCAGTCTGACTCCAGGTCCTAACAATGATTAGACGTGTAGAACTTCAAAATGTTACTTCCTCACCAGACAAATGGTGACAACATCTGCTGCACAGTGTTTTAGGAGAATTAAAAGGAATGCCAAGGTATGGTGTCTGTCACACAGTGAACTCCATGAACTATATACGGTGGTCACTTGTGCTGCTGGTCCTTAAGGTTTTCTCTCCCTCATCAGGACAAGGTATCCTCATTCCTTGAGACAACTAACTTTTCCACCAGGATTTTGGATCCACCCTCTCCTACTTTTCCTCTATGCCTCCATTGGTCTTTCCTCGTTTTACTTAGGACTCTCTCGGAATGTTACCTCAACAGTGATGTCTCCTATAGCTACCCTGTAGGAAACAGTGCCTTTACCTCCCTCACCCATCATTTGGCTCTCATTTAGTTTTATTCATGACACACGTTACTCCTTGGCATTCTATTTGTATGGGTTTATCAGCCATATCTGTTACACACACACACACACACACACACAGGAATGTTAGCTGTTTTACTCATGCTACAATCCCAGAGCCTGGAATAGCATGAGCCTGTGGCAGATGTTCAGTGAACATTTGCAGGGTGAAAGGATCATTTCTCCTCCTAAAATTATCACTAAACTTCTCCCTATCCATAATTCTCTTTGCAACAAAGAAACAGGTTTAACTCAAAATAGTAACAACACTAACAAATCCTCTACATACCTGAAATTTCACTTCCCCTCATACACTTCCCTCAAGCTGTTTTTAGCAATGACTCTCTAGTTATTCTGACTTCCATGCAGCATTTTAAAGTATGGACCACCTACTGTTAAAATTCTCATCTCACTGGTTTCTCAAAGGTCATTCTCTCCTGATTTCCCACCAATTGCAGGTTTCCAGGCTCTGCTTCCTCTTAGATTCCTCCTATTATAATGTTTAATGCTAAAATGTCACTGTTCTTAGGATTCAATGTCCCCAATACTATGTAGGTTCTCTGAGTTTTCCTTTCAACTCGCAATCTTCATCTCTCTACACAGCACATCTCCAAATTCAAGTCTACCTCATGATCTCTAAGTGGACATATACAACCAAATCTTGGTCAACTTCTAAGGGATCCCACAAGTACCACTAAGAAACCCTACAATTCTTCAAAACTAACCTTGAAACTCTTACTTACACACAGATACACACACACACACACGACTGTGTTTCCCAGTAGATCCCCTACCCAGAACTGAGAATCACTCTATCGTTCTTTTTTTTTTGAGACAGGGTCTCACTCTGCAGTTCAAGCTGGCCTTGAACTCACTATGTAGCCCAGGCTGGTCTGAACTCACAGCGATCCTCCTGCCTCAGACTCCCAAGTGCCTGAGAATCATTCTTGATTCTTTCCCTTAACTCCTTTGTCATACCTGAACTCCCTGGATTCTTCTCAGTCTACACTGATTTATTCCCACGTACATACATTTATTTATGGCATCATTTTTGCCTTAAATAACTCAAGTGCTTCTCTTTATGTTGCCTATACCCTCACCTCATTACTCTCACTGCTACCAAGAATGTTTACCTAAAATGCAAACAAAATCAGACTTTACCTCCTCAGTAGGTACTATGTCTTCAAAAACAAAAACAAACAAAAATCTCCTCATAGTGCAGAGCTCTACCCAAGTAATTTGGCCCCTAAGTCCTTGTTAACTGCTCTGACATCATTTTCCACCTTAAATCCAACTATACTTAACACCTGTAGGGCCTGACACCTTCCCTGGTGCTACGTTCACTCAGGCTGTGTCTTCCTAGAAAACTCCTTTCTCAGGCCAGGGATCTAGCTCAGTGGCCTAAGCGCCTCCCTGGCAAGCTCGAGGTCGTTAGTTCAATCCCCGGTGCCGCAAAAACAAAACAAAACAAAAACTCCTTTCTCACCGAGCCTGGCCTCTTATCCTTCAAAATTTGGCTCTTGTTCTCCATCTTCACTAAACCCCACAAGCATCTTGTGATAAACACTCATCTGCAGTAGCAGCACATTTTCATCTCTAACTGTCTGTGTATGCCCCTGACTACTGACTGTCCAGGCACCCTGCAGGAAGGAACCGTGTTCTGCAGAACAGAGCTCGGCATGTGACATATGGATGGGCACTACGTGATTTTCTGTGGAGACAGCGAGTGAATAAATGGGAATGCTACATTTCCAGAGTAAGTTTTAAGCTCCCATTTTCTTCATTTCTTTTCCTTTCCTATTTATTTCATTCAAATCTAATCAAATTTCTCAGCATTTGCATTCTTCATTCATACTTATTCAAAGTATAATATGTGCTTAGCTTAAGAATAATATAAATCTTAAAACAGAACAAAAACTACCCCCTAACTCTACTCCCCTCACCTCCTAATTTACTCTTCCTGGAGGAAATCATTTTAACTTGAACTATTCCTTTTGTTCCTTTCCATCAAGCTAAATCACATGCTTACAATGTCAGTAGTTTTTTCTTTGTTTTAGACATTCTATTGGTTTCTTCCTATAGAACAGGAGTTAGCAAATATTTTTTCATAAAAGGTCATAAGACAAATATCTTAGGCTTTGCAGGCCATACCACATAGTCTCAGTTTCAATGATAGTCAACCCTAACTTACTCAAAAGTACTGCATTCCAAGACCCTCAGTGGATGCTTCAAAGTACAGATAGTATTGAATCCACATGTTTTTTTTTCCATATATATACATCTGCAATGAAGTTTAATTTATAAATTAGGCACAGTAAGAAATTAACAATAAAAAATTAGAATAACAATATACAGTAATAAAAGGTATATGAATGCGGTCTCCCTCTCACAACAATTTATTATTACTTTTGTTTATTTTGCCTTATCACTTAAGGAAGCACTTATGGCATTTTTTTTCCATATCTGAATTGCCAGCATCATTACTCTTTTGCATTGGGGTGGTTATTAATTGAAATAAGGGTTACTTGATCACAGCCTGGAAAGCAAGCTGGAAGACACCTGGAAAGCAAGATAGCTACGAAGTGACTGATGGGTGGGTAGTGTACACTGCAAGGATATACTAGGAAAAGGGATAATTCATGTCCTGCAGCAGGATGCAACAGGAAGACACAAGCTTTCATTAAGCTACTTAGAATGGCATGCAATTGACAATTTGTGAATTGTTTATTCCTGAAATTTTCCATTTAATATTTTTGGGCTACAGTTGATTGCAATAACTCAAATCATGGAGACTAAAATGTTGATGGGGGGGTCTACAGTTCTCAATTCTGCTGCAGTGCAAAAGAAGCCACAGAGTGTATAAACAAATGGACATGACTGTGATTCAAAATAACTATAAAAATAGAAGTCCCCTTGTGAAGGAAGAACTGTTATTTTCCCAGTAATTATCACTAGTATTTATTAAATCAGTATTTAACTCACAGCTAAGTTATAAACTATACTGTGATAAAAAATTTTTCTTGTATAATTTTTCCCTAAGGATAATTACCTAATTTTAAAATTTGCTTTAAACTTATACCTAAATACTCCACTAAACCTTAAAACTCCTCTCAATCTCAGTTCAAATCTTTCCTATGGTTCACAGTATCTGGGGTCTTCCTCAGGACCTCGCCATCATTTTCTCCAACAGACTTCATAAACACTTTTCTAGATTCTTCCTCACCATCCTCCAGGGGACTCACTCCCTTTGTTTCTCTCAAGGGTGGACTCCCAGGTTTCTGCTCCCTGAGTTGATACTCTCACTTTGGTGATGCACTCTTCACCTTGGTGGAGATATCTCTAGGAAAGATCTGAATGATGGGTAGGTTACTGAGACCTTCATCTGAGAAAAATATTTCTATTCTACCATGACAGTTTATTAGCTACAATAGTAGTGGTAAACCTATCCCACGTATGCCACAGTGGGCTGTTTGTATAAAAGAAAGCTCTAAAAGGTTCACCATCACTGGGCTACAGCAGCACAAGTTGGAGACTGTTTTCTTTTTGGAATTTTAAGAGCACTGCCTCCACTGTCCTCAAATTTGAACAATTCTTGCTTTCCACTTGTTTATATGTGATATCTCTTTCCTCTCAAAAACCTTTCAGGAGACTCAATAAGATACAAAATTCCCGATAAATATGGAGAAAAGGTTCTGAAGTCCAATGGTGCTTTTATTCTTTGATTTGATTGGTTTAAGTCCCTTTCCTACTATTTGATTGAAATATGTGAGAAGATAGGAATAGCTCTTTTGAAAAACAGGGGACATTACAGTAGCCATTGTTGGTTTCTTGTTGTCCGACTTGAAGACTCTTTTGTTTTATCTGGTTTTATACTACTTCATTTTGTTTGAGTTTATTGTCTGTAAATGTATGAACAACCATTTCGAAGAAAGCAAGAGACACTAGGGTAACCATTGTTAATCTCCTGTTGTTATGTTTTGAAAACCTGTATTGCTTGCAGTGCTCTGTTCTGAAATGCTATATTGTGTTTGACTCTATTCTGTTTTGTTTTGTTTTGCTTTGTTTTGTTTTGTTCTATTCTCTTTAAAATAAAATAAAAAAATAAAAAATAAATTAAAAAAAAAACTTTCAGGGTCAATGCTGTGCCTTAGGGCTATTTTCAGATATGCTGTTGGGTACCTGGCAAATTCTCTTAGAATCTGGAATTTCCTTCAGATCTTCTGGATATGAGAGATCCTCTTGTATTACTTCTTCATAATTCCCTTCCTATTGTTTGTTTGTTTTAAATAGAACTTCTGTTACTATATTAGTATGACCGACCTTTCGGATTGCACCTCTGGTTTTTCTCTCTTTTGCAAATATTCTACTTTCTAGGAGGTATCTTCAACTTAATCTTTCAATATCACTTCTCTTATTTTATGGTTAAAATATTTTTAACATTTGATAATACTTTTTTTGTGCTCTGTTTTATTTTTATAGCCTGTTAAACACTTGCCAACTAACCAACAATGGAAGGGCATTCAGAGGACAGTCTCTCTTTCCTTTCAAAGACAACCGTGTGATCTTGTGGAAATATCTCTATACAACTAGAATATTCAACCCTGTATAAGGAAAGGTTTCTCTGTTTTAAGGATTTAAAACAAAGGATTTGTGAGCTCTGGGTGAGAAGTAATTTTCTGGATTGCACATAGCACCAAAATATACTGAATTTTTAAAAATCTATGAATGCTTTGAGATGCGCGAACCTTTTCTTCAGAATGCATGAAAAATTAGAAATAAGATCATCTGTGAAAAGTTACCCTTGTGTATAACTCAGGATAGACAAAATCCATCCAGTGAACCTTTGATGTTCTACATTACATGTTAGAGATAACATACTGTTATGGTTTAGACATGAAATGTACCCCAAAGGCTAGGGTTGGAAAGCCTGGACTCCAATGCAGCAGTATTCAGATGCAGGGCCTTCGGAAACTGATTAGATTATGAGGACTCTAATCTCACCAATGGGCTAACTCATTTGATGAATCTGTTGCTTAATGGGCTACTGGGAACTGGTAGAAATTGGGGTGGTGGGGATTAGTTGGAGGAAATGGGGAGGAAGAACACTTTTGAAGAGCACATTTTTTTCTCAGGGCCCCTTTTCTCTGACTCTCTTACCCTTTTTGCTTCTCAAACATTATGCAAGCAGAATCTTCTTCCACCACGTTCTGCCTCACAATAGGCCCAGAAACAATGAAGCCAAGTGACTATGGCCTGAAACCTCTCAAACTGTGAACCTAAATAAATCTTTTATCCTTTAAATTGAT
>RJWT010008454.1:13293-26371 GCA_004365215.1 Cuniculus paca | reverse complement strand
AATAGATGAGTGAACCCACATGATTCTAAATAATTTAAATAAAATTACTGGGAAAGGGCAGTGGAAAATTACCACTATGAAAGGAATATGACCAAAGATACTGGGCACTATCATTCCTTTATTCCCTGCAGAGCTCTTATGCTTAATAGAATAAATCTGAGTCTATTTAGCACTGGAAAACAAAGCAGGATGGTAGAGAATTGTGGCTAGCGTAATGTTAGAGATTTGGAAGACTGCTGAGGAGATGAGTTCCCTTCTTGCAGAGAGAGCGATCAATGTCATTTTACACACACACAAAGCCATTACACAGCTCAAAGAGCCACAGGGTCAGTTTTTGGTAACATAAGCCAGCTTGTAACTAAGTAGGATTAAAGGATTACATTTCATTTATATATTCAATTGTCTGTCTATCTGCTTTTCTCACTGTGAACTACACAGCTCTCATTACCATAGTGCTGGGGCAATTTAAACTTGGCCTTCTTAAAACCGTACTTCTCAAATTCTCTGAAAAGAAAAAGGGCACCAATACATGGGAGAAGCCAAATGAAATTTAAAAAGATGTATACTAGTATAACCAAATCAGCTTCATCATGTAAAAAAAATAAGAGATGGGCTTGTGAATTCCAGTCCCATAGGCTTTTCTGTCTCTATCCTACTTGCGCTTGCTCCCAGCTCATCTTTCAATGGTGGATTAGAAGTGGCCATAAATTCACTGACACCCCCTACACTGAGATAGAGGGTACACCTCTTTCATTGGAACTTGAGAAGCCTCTGCAGCTATTTTGATGACCAGAATATTGTGGAAATGATGATGTACTGGTATCTAAGACCAGGTCTTAAGAGATTGGAATCCTTGTTTTTGGAGCCCTGGGAGTTAATGCTGCAAAAAGTCTTATGAGAGAGACCCCAAGGAAAGAGCCTCGGGCAACCAGGAGAGAAAGAGAAGCTGGCTTCAGCCTAGCAGCCATCCCTCCTGAGGCTCTGGTCAGCTGCCAGCTGAATACTACCATGTGGCCACTGTATGAAGTCCCTATGTTGTAGAGTAATTTATTGCACAGTAATAGATAACCATAACTCACCCTAGGAGTGGCAACTTCTTTCAGCTAGGTAAATAAAGCTTGCCTCCCGCTTTGACAAAGCTTGATTGGAAAACAGCTACTCCCATTTATTTGCATATTGTCAATGGCCACTAAAGGCAGAGTTGGGTAGTTTTGCAGAGAAGACAGTATGGCACACAAAACCTAAAATATTTATTATCTGGCCCATACTAATCTCCCCCTTAGACAGTCCCCCCAGACCACCCCACTCCCACCCCGCCGAAAGCCTTATCCATGTAACAACCAACCTACTGTCATTCACCATCTAGAGTCTCACTAGACGAGAAAACCCAGATCTTAGGGTTTGGCCAAGGCATATAACCTTTGCAAAGCCAGTTCAACTCCCTTGCTCTTAGTTCCCTTATTTGTAAAATGAGGCAATTGGACTGGATCAGTCTTTCCCTCTAAATGTTCCATGAAACAAGAGACTCATAGCACAAATAGATCTTTGGCCACATTGCATGTTCTGTCTTACTGGAAATGTATAGGCACACCCAACGCAGACAGGGTTCTGTAGTAAAGAAACCAGAATATGTTTGTTTGCATAAGTGTTTTCTCAAACCTACTAGGGTTCCTCATACAACTTGTCCTCACATTAAACCTACATAGTAAAGAACTTGTGCTAGAAGACACTATATTGAGTACTCTTTAAGGTCTGTTTTTGCTGATAGTTCATGAATCTAGGATTCATTCTCTTGCCGACAGAGAGTTAACTTTTTTTCAGTGTTCTTTTAGACTTTCCTTTCCAAAACACCATTGCCTTTCACTTCTTTGCAATATGAGATTCCACCAGTGAAATCTGCTGACTTTTCAGACTGGAGATGCAGTGGCCAATTAAGCAAGTGGCAGACTCTCCTAAAGGAACTAAAACGACACAGTGATCACCAATCTTTGGATGGCAATTATAATTATAGTCTTGAAGTAGAGTAACAAATGCAGAACATTTTAAATTGCTGCTGGCTTTCATAATCTGAAGATTTCTTCATGTGTACCAAAATAAGAACATTACAAATGCTATTCAAGCAATATCAAATGTTTAGAAAATGTTAAGTATAAAACAACCTTACTTATTCAGACTGCTTGTTTAAAATGTCAGGTTATCTGACCAGTTACATGAAACAAAGACGTGTTTATCCTCCTAAGATAATGATAGGGAAAGGCTGTCTTCCAAGTGCATGTGGCTGTTTATGATTCCTAACCTGGGGACAAATCCTAAAGTAACTCGCAGTATTACTGACACTTAAGTACGCACATGTTTTTTCTTAGTTCCAGCTATTTTGGAGGTTACAAGTTATACTAAATGTACAACTACTCAATGATCAGCCCACTCAGCAGCTAAAGTAACTCAATTTTAGTGTGACACAAGTTTTTCCTCCAGTAATTATTAGACTAAATGTTAATTAGACACATTTTCATAAAAAGAAAAGGCATTTTTCCAGTAAATCCCCTGTACTTCTACTTCCATTTCGATGTTGTTTCCCAGACTATAAAATTGATACAACTATAAGAGCGGCCTAAAAACTGGGCACAACAGCAAAGTTCCTGGCTTTTGGTAGTTGGACAATAAAGATTATCTTCCTTTACTGTGAAGCATCACCAGGTCAGAGGCAGGGAAGTATTTTATATTCATTCAGTGTAAACCTTCTACTGTTTAAGTACACTTCATTAGTAGGTAATGTGACATTAAAGTTCTTAACATAAAACTCCAGGCTCTAAGGTATGCAAATTATTTGCAGGGTGGGTGACTAAATATAAGGGTGTGGGTGTGTGCATGTTGGGTAGGGTTGGAAGAAGAAGAAATTGGCTTTTGAGACAGATCTAGATCTAATCCTAATTTGCTGTATGACCTCAGGGAAATTATTTAACCTTTTTGTTTGCAGTTACTTCAGCTATAAAATAAGAATTACACTGACTACTGCGAGGATTATATACACCCAATATAAAGTATCTAGTATACCACCTGGCCTATCATAAATATGTAATAAAAGAACACACTAGTACTCTTCTTACCTGTACATTCTTTCATTCATTTACTCATTCAACAAACATCTATTATGGGACCATCGAGACAGGAAAGTGAGACACAAGAGTGAACCAGAAGGCACTGGTCCTAACAGACTCTAACCAACCAGATATGGTATGGTGCAAAGTGCACTCAATAATCACAACAGAACAGAAATGCCAGACATTGTGTACATAGTGCGCCAGGCATTATTAAGAACTTATCACAAATTCACTTACTGAATTTTTATACCAACCTCATGTAGCAGATACTTGCCCAAGATTACACAAGTAGTCAGTGTGGACTTGAACCCGGGTATCTGGCTACAGATTCTGTGCTTTTAGTGGCCATGCTGCTTGCCTCTCTAAACATTTGAATTGGATTTTATGCTTCCATAGGACATAAATGATCCTTATACAAGCATATAAAAGAATCTAGTGAATCAACTGAGTAAAAAAGATAGTTACACACTTCCTTTACAGATACATAAGCAGAGATAGTAAGTTAAACAACTAGAGGCATTCACTGGTCACCAGTGACTCAGTGCCCTATGACAGCAATCTCCTCTCCCAAATCCCATCCTACCACTGTTTGCCTTCCAGTGCAGCAGCTGCTTTCTGGCAACAGCACTAGGAGAAAGTTTTCATAATATAATTTTTCATCTCACTCAACCCTAACCCTTTCATCTGTTATAACCACAAGGCTCCTCTAGTTCCAATCAACTCTTGACCTTCAATATCATAATCTCTTACGCCTGCCAGAACTTCTAGCAGAAAAGTTAAAGGAAGGTCAAACTGGCAGGTTTTATTTTGTTCCTCTCATTTTTAAAAGTGTTCACATAACTGCACACTACATGCTAAACGCTTTCCTGAGTAATGGAAAAGGTAATGGAAGCAGCAGGAAGGAGAGCAGGTATCAGCCACTACACTTACTTCTTATTACAAAGCAGGTACTAGCCTGTTCTGGATGCCTGAGCACAAACTACATGTCAGCCACAACTTATTCCAAGAAATCCTCTGGATTTATGACAACACTCCATCATCACCATCATTTGAGAATAAAAATGACACTGCTCATATGAAAGAAGAAAACAACCTGCTTCTAAATAGATGAGAATGATTAAGACAAAAATGATTATACTCACAGGAGGGCATTGTGCAAGTTTATCAGCGGCCACCAATTGAACATTCAAGTGTTTACTTTGGGACTTCCCTCTAGATTTAATCAACCGCTGTAAAACCTGATAGAAGAAGACATGGACCTGAGGTACTGTCGGTGAGTTGAAAAAAGCAAATAAACCGGAAACTTTTTAATAGTCTCTTCAGCCCTGAGGATTAGTAAAGAAGAAATATAATGGGAGCAATCAAGTACTGTATAAACTCTGTAACGATGCCATCCACTTACACTGGCTTTTGGTGTAGTGGACATGGTATGTTCATCCTATTCTAGGTCCACCTGAGGTGCTGGTGGGATTCTGAGTTCCCATTTTAGATTTTGAAATCTCTTTGACATTTCAAAGAGAGTCCTACCAGAGTGGAGGAACTGGTTTATACCAGGCCACTTATACTGAGTAATATTTTGATATTATTCAGTTGAGTAACATTTTGGCTCACCAACTTCGTGTTAGATAAATATCGAAGTCATTTATTCAGCTATTTTTGTCACCTACAATTAATGAGACATTTAGGTTTAATTTTACATTAATCAGACTGTTTCATGATTGGAAATCTAGGCAAAACACTTGCATTGGTATAGCCTTATACATAAATCGATATAGCTGTCTTTTGGTCATGGTTGCAAGTATATTTGGCTATATCCTCTCCTTTTATTTAATATTTCTGTTAGCTGAAATAGGGCTAAAATAGTGCTAGTCTATAAACTCCATGACAGCTGAGCTCACAGGTGATGAGTGTCCCTGGTCCCACACTTCAGGGTGCAGTGGGAGCACCCTGGAGCAGTGGGAGAGACTGATCTCTCCTCCACTGTGGCAGAGGGAGAATGAGTCCCCAGAAGCCCAGAGTCAAGGAGACCTTGGGCTGGCCAAGGTATTCTACTGAGTGCCAAAATCAAGACTCCCAAATACCGCATATAAGCAGTGCCTGAAGAGATGGAAGGCTGAGGAGCTCAGATTTGGAGAAGACGTGGTTTCTTCGGACTTTCTCCACCCTTGAAAGGAGCCCACTGCTCTGGCTGCAAGTTTAAATTTAGGCAAATAAAATACATTCTAGAAGCCACTGAAAGGAAACTGATTATTAGGGTAACACCCCACAGGAGTATCTGTTTCACATTAATTTTTCGTTTTTAGTTTACTAGGTACATGTGTGTAGTACATAGTGTTTACATTCCTTGTGAAGCTGGCACATATGAATCACACATCCCAATTCCTTTTTTCACCTCTTACTCTTTCTCCTCCTCTCCCTTCCCCTGTCTCTTGATCCCCTTCCTGTTTTTTGTGCGGGGCATGCTGGTGGTACTTGATGTTTACAATCCTTGTGTGGAATTGCTACCTGCATATAACACATTCCAATTCCTTTTTTCAGCCTCTGTCCCTTCCCTCCTCATCGCCCTCCATCTCTTGATCCCCTTCCCCTCTGAGAACATCTATCTCCTTACTTCCTATTATCTATCTTTCATTTTGCTATTTATTTTTATTCCAGGTTTCTCATGTAAGAGAAAGCATGTGATATTTAAGCTTGTGTGTCTGACTGATTTCACTTGACATTTAAGAACATCACTTTTTAAAAATAAAAGGACATTCAAATCAAGAGACAAATTTGGGATGGTCTTACTTTTATTTTTTTCTCCCCTAGTTGTATGCTGTATATTGATCCATCACAAATTGTGGTGAATCACAGCAGAACTATATTCCTCAAAGCACCCAACCTATGCACAAATGTCAAGGTCTGTAATACTTCCATGAGAAGTTTACATGATATTTCACATTATGTACGTTAAATATAGACACTTTTCTTGAGCTACGTTTTCTCCTAAATGGGGAGAGAATACAGCTTATTTAATCATCAGTATTACCCAAGAAATTTAGCAAGATAGAACCTATGGTCTATGAAAAGTCAGAGCCTACTTTTCCTCACCTTTGTTAATTTTCTGTTTCTGTTATATACTTTCTAACTATCTGGTTTGGGAACAAAATAGTGAGTTTCTTGAAAGAATAGACTATTCTTTACTTGCTATCTCAAAATTTCCTAGAACCTGCACACCGTTTTAAAACATACTTATTAACAGAATCTCAGTAAGACCTTCTTACTAATGAGAAAGACTAGAATAATAAATATTTCAAAAGAAATGCATTTCTAATTCTTAAGACAGAAATTTATTAATTACCTTTGGGGACGAGACTTTGACATGAACAATAATTGGTGCTAAGGAGGTCTTTATAAGCTGTGCTGGGTGATTGATGGTGTCAGCATCAAGAACAACTAGTTGCAAAGATCTTGCCAACTCAAAGATTCTTTCAATTTCACTTTGTACTTCGGCTAAAAGGAAAAACAATAACAGGTACTGGTTATTCTCATTAATTACTGTTTATATTAAAAAGGAAACAGTACACCTTTCAGATACCTTTGTCTACATGACAAAAAATGTTTTGAATTTTTATAGGCCTAATTTAAGATCTTTTCTAAAGGTAAGAAAATAGGTTTAATTTTGCATACAACCAAAGGGTTGGTGGAAAAACTTGAGGTAGTTCTGTTGATTATTTTCTACACTCAACCTAATATTTAGCTATTTATATAGCTATGGTGATTCTTCTTGTTGTTTTTGATTGTTGCTTTGTTCTAAAGAATCTTCATTAATCTGAGACAAGTAGGAAAAAAGTAAAGTGCATGTGAAATGTAACATTACAGAGGAAGCAAATTATATGAAAATATTTCTACCCATCAAGAAGTTATGTATTTGTATTTTGTAGATATACTTTTTAAAAAGAACTACAACTTGCGTTGACAATTATACACATTTTTATGCCCCTGGATAATTGTTCTAAGTATTTTCTTACAATTAACATATTACTAAGTCTAGCTGAATTTAAGTATTACAGCCAGTGGGATTTTCTAAGGCATACTTATCCATAATATTAAAAGAACAAACAACTAAGAGCTAATTATATTAAAATGCTGCATTGCATCTAGTTGCAAATATATTTGGCTGGCTATAATAGCCAAGTAGCTGAAATCTATGCATGAGTTTGGTCCAACAAAAATTCTAGTTCTTTTCAAATGCCTGAAGCAATCCCGCTATTATTTTAAAAGGAAAACAGAAGACCAAAAATATTCCATGGCTTTCTGAAATATACAGTCTTTTATGTACTTTACAAACCACCTGATTTATTAGATAATTTCCCAAATTTGAACTATACTATTTTATTTTCAGATAAATGATTTTGTTATTTTGTTTCTAAATTTGTTTTTATGATTAATAAAGTTGTATCCAGTCCAAAGCACACAGAGTAGACAAAGTTACCTAAATGATATCAAAGATGGCCTAGAGAAAAGGTAGAGGTGCTCTAAATATCCTCATGAGAAAGGGTTTGTGCCAGCATCCCATGATTTGCTTTGCCTATCCACTAAAAATTCAAGTTCATATCACCTACCAAAAAAAAATCTATTCTTCCTTAAACCAAAAGGATGGGTAGGAAATGTAGGGATACTCAATTATCATGTAACTATTTGAGAAGAGCTTTATTCTTATTTCCTCTAGAATTGCTGATGGTTAGTGTATAATCTATGATAAACACTATGAATTTAGAAAGCCAACACATCTATCATTTTTCATACCTAATAGGCCAGAACCATTGCATGTTGCTCTGCCAGATTACTAGCTTTGAAGATACCAATTTAAGGACAAGTAGGCTTATTCAACAAATTCTTCTGAAATTATTGTCTACATTCACTAGTAACAATAAACATATTTCCCCTTTTTCTCTGGCATGTCAGAAACACGTTTTAAAACAGAATTTTTCCTTAAGAAATTTGGAAAATAAGGTCAGTTTTTACCATATTAAGTTTCGGCCTTGGGATGATGGGGTATGTGCTCTATTTACCGTTTTTATTAACCTGCCATTTGATTTAAGGAAACTGGTCAGCACTATACCAGAAGTCTCTACTGTTCTAACCTCAAACCTGAATATACTGTATTTTCTGAAGCAGTAGAGAGGCAGTGATGCAAACTGGACTGCCGTGATACAAGAACCCTAGGATACCCTTGAGTCTCTGTCTAAATAACCTGGAAATATCTGGGTCATGTTACTCTGGCCAGTGACTAACTTCTGTGTGGTTCCTGTCAGAAGAAGAAGGCAGGCGCATCTACTATTAGCCAACACACAACCTATGGGCAATGGGCACTCCAGCAAGGCAAGTACATGGAGCTCAGCTAGAGCAAGGCAGCAGGCCAGAGGGTCACACTACATACTGGAGTGAGCCCCATGTTTGGGTAACATGTATGTAGAATTTAACAAATAAACTGTAGATATGAGGAAGAAAAACACATTTTTATCTATGTAGCTCATTTTCATAAAGGAAAAACTCCTCAACTAAACCAAACAACCTTGGTTACCAGATTCTCAGAGGATAACCAATGGAGGTTTCTGTAATCCTGTTCAAATGGAACTCTGGATAGTCATAGGCTATGATGCTGGAGACCCTTGATGAATACTTCTATAATCTTATCACGAGTTATCTGGGCCCACACCTCCAGGATCTAATGATCTCCCCTACAACTAAATCTGTTCATATTTCTCCCACGCTTAAATATTGTAGTTGCTCCTTAGGCCCATGGCAACATTTCACTAAATAAATAACCTTAAATAGTAATCCCATGTGACTTCCTATGAAAGAAAGGAGTTTTATATAACTGATACGCTTCATACTAGAATAGCTTCTTTTGGAATTTCAAATGTATATTAGGCTTTCTATCTTAAAGGCTTTAAGAAATCTTGCTGTGAAGAAAACTGCCAACTGTTTACTTCATCATTTCCAAACTTATTTGACTTTGGAAAAACTGTCAATGTAACAGCTATCAATAAATTATAAATATTTCATTGCTATAAACATTTCATTGGAGTGTACTGTAACATTCTCTGAAATGAACGATACACTGTGTCAACTTAAAAAGTTCAGGAGTTTAACCAAGGGACTCAGCAGGGTATCAGGGTCCTCACTTTGTAAACATCCTCACTCCGTGCAACAGGAGGGCTCAGAGATGGTGTGAGTGCTACACTTGCAGGCAGGGGGAGGGTAACTTGCTTACTAGACAAGGGAGGAAAAGAGGCTTGCTTTCCTCCTTTATGCTTTTGTTGCTTTTGCAGTCTTCTGCTGCTTTGAACAGTTGCCCCTCTGCCATGCCACCCTGCCTTGAAGTCAGCTGATTATGGACTGAAACCTCTACACACTGTGAGATAAATAAACCTCTCCTTCCTTAATTTTGAGCATCAGGTATTTTATCTCAGCAACCAGAGAAAAGTAACCAATACACTCTCCTTAGCAACATACACAAGAGCCCTAACAGACTGGCTTCAATCTTACTTTTCAGTCTCTTCTTTGCTCTCAAATCACACCTACTCTCCTTTACTAAGCCTGCTATGCACAAATCTAGTTGTTTCTTAGTCACACAATTCTTTTTGTCTATAGTATATGTTTAGAACACTTAATGAATATATTCATTGTGAGGTATTGGTACATAATATATTGCATCTGAACCCTTGTTTACTTCCTCTTCCCCACCACTCTCTCCCATTTTTGTACATTCCTGTGTGCCTTGAACAACCAGCTCAAATGTATCTCCTGTGACATCTTCTCATACACCTCTTAACCCTACCCTTCTTCTTTATCCCTTAGATTTTTGTAATTTCATTGTCCTGGAGTATTTTTTACTACCTGTCTTGTCTTTCTTTTTGCTTTGGTTATTTATGCCTGCATTTTCTGAGTCTAGCATAATGCAGGGCACATAACAAGTGTTCAATAAACACTGGATAAAGGAATATACAAATATGTATTAACAAGCCAATAACACGCAATGCACACAGTAGTTACTATAATAGATTATCATTAGCTCCAATGGTTGTGAGTATGTGACTTTGAAGAATAAAGGTAAAAATGAGTGGCCTAAAAACCCACCCCGCTGACTTGGATGACAGGTAACTAGATTGTAAGGACTGACTTCAGGGAATACTCATGAAACCTCTTGGCAGAGCAGATGATTAAAGCAGTGAGGCATCTTCACTTACATTTTTCAGAGTTTTTTAATTTCTCATAAATCAGAGGAAAGAGTAGTTCAAAGATACTTTGAGGAGTCAAAGGGAGGGTGTAAGGCAGGACAGAGAACAGATACACATTTAAGAAAACTTCAATCTAACTTAAGGTCCTTATCACTACTGAGACTTGACTTTACTCAATTACATAATCTGATTCACCACCAATACTGCCATGGTCACCTGATGAAGAAAAATACTGTTGCTATAAAAATGTTTTACTCTGTAGAAGGCTCTAAACATAGTTTTAAAGAAAGGACTATTACTCTACCCTTTGCAAACACTGAAAGTCATTTCATCTGATATATAGAGCATTTCCTCAAAAAGCAGCCGTCCTACACATATTTATTGGCAATTACTATGTGCTGATTTTATAGCAGGCATGCAGACAAAGATGCTGCTTTGTATTCTCTTTCTCACCTGCATGATCCCTGAATCAGAATCAAGGCACAGTCTTCAGTGAACTCTTGATGAGATATTAGAGCGTGCACTCTATTTTGGAAACTTACTTTTTAAAGTTTTACATCATCTATAGAGCCCATTTCAGTAGTTTTTAAAAAATGTAGCAGCATGGAAGAGCCCTGTCTTTTCTAGTTAAAACAAGTTGCCCTCAGAATGTCAAAGCAAAGGAGATTCTTAGGAAGGATTCTACTTCTCTCTTGACAATTGCAGAATCCATGAACAAGCTTTCAGAATGAATAATATGATTCACTAGTAGCATGATCTCACTGTCCATACTCTGTTCATTCTTTGCTTCTCTGTCATGGTGAATTTTAGGATGACTTTGGATTAGTGGCCTAAAAAAGACATGTTTAAATTCTCTGCATGTTATTAATGGTGGTTGGAATAGTCAATTAAAGGTGTGACTATTCTGTGTACTACCAACTAGCAGTAGAAGCAACACTAAGAACACACCATTATCTAGTTAGCTTTTCTAAAGATCTGAGAAAGCTGAACATCTCATTTCCTTTCATGCCAGCTGTGATTCAGGTATGACAGATATCATGTGCCTCACTGGGAAACTTAGGCAAAGTGGAGATGAGTGGTTTCACATGATTAGGAAATAACTGACTAGGAGAGTCCCTTGAGGATTCTTCCCACCAGACTGCTAACTAGCTAACTGACTAGGGTTAGGGCAGAGTAGGGAGGAAAAGAGGGAGGGAGAGAGGGAGAGGGAGACGGGGCAGAGAGAGAGAGAGAGAGAGAGAGAGAGAAACTCTGAGTGCTCTAGGATTCTGCTATCTTTGTGTTCATGCTAGGATTCTTTTTTTTTTTTTTTCCTGTGGCACCAGGAATAGGATTCTCTTTAGTTATCTAGCTCTTCCTCACTCAGATCAAAAACCAAATTGGAAAGACATTCACAAATGTTCCATGTGTCATCCTGGTCTGAAAGTACCACTTTTGTACATCTTACCTAAGCTGGACCGGGTGTTCGAACGTTCAATTATTGCTCTCTTGCTGGGATTATTTAGGACAGACCTCTTAGCAAGAGAAATATCAGCTGTCACTCTCGTTATTGATATCCTATGAATAGGAACACAGAAGAGAACAAGCCAGTAAAAATGTTATGGGGCTCTGTAAGTAATTTATAACCGCAGAACTTAATAACCACTTTACATATTACAGTGGAACCACAATATAGGAGGCATTAGCCACAAGTATTTTAAACAGGCTTTGGCTAATATTAAAATACAAGCAGAGCAGAATGGAGGAAAGATTTTGGCTATTTAACTGAAAAACTATTCCAGTAAAAAATGCTCTACCTCCATTATGGCCTGCCTTGCCAAATTACCCTTATAATACACACCACACCACGCTGGGAGGGAATCAAAACATATGAATAAACCATGCTCTTTCTAGGAAGCAACGATACAAATCCTTCACAATTCATAGCGATTTCCTCTTAAACAAGACCTTCAGAACCCAAAGGCTACTCTGCCCCAGCATTTCAATGCTGCTAGTCAAAGGGAGAAATGCTCTTCATTTTGATTAGCAAGGACAATTAACTCATTAATAGTTAATTTATGACACATGAAGCATTTCTGCACAGGCCCAAAGGAGGTTTTACTTGTTACAGTGTGACAAAATGGTTTCTTTTCTGCAGGCATAAGATTCTGCAGCACATTCACATATGACTTTGGATGCATATGATGGGCAGTAATAAGACAGTGTGAGGTCAAGGTGAGCATACTACCAAAATTGTAGCAAATCAGGACACTTCCTGAAGTCATATAAGAAAAGAATAAAAACATGGTAAGTGAAAGCAGAAGGAGGTCTGTTTGGATATTATTTATCAATTGAGAGCATCTGAAACTTAATATTTTTAAAACTTTATTTTAAACTGAGATTGCTTAATTTCCATCTATACTCTACCTGTAAATGCAAAGTTTGCCTTCCTCAGCCAGTTACTGCTACCAACAGGCCTTTCTCTATCCTTATCTTCACAGTTTGGCAGAATTGCCAGAAAGAGGACAAGGAAAGTAGCACCCTTTCCCTTTACACAGTGCAAGTATACCCATTCTCTTCCATGTTTAAACTCCTTTGTGGTTGGAGCGGGGAAGGGAGTGGAGTTATTAGTGATTATTGAATCACATGTCACCTCACGCCTGTTCTGGAACAATACTTTTAGTACCGTCAAGAGACTTAATATCTAACTCTGGTGACCTGAAGCCTTGGGGAGAACTTAAAATAGTACTTTTCACTAATGATTGGAAATCA
>RJWT010008454.1:0-13193 GCA_004365215.1 Cuniculus paca | reverse complement strand
ATTCTCTTCCATGTTTAAACTCCTTTGGGGTTGGAGCGGGGAAGGGAGTGGAGTTATTAGTGATTATTGAATCACATGTCACCTCACGCCTGTTCTGGAACAATACTTTTAGTACCGTCAAGAGACTTAATATCTAACTCTGGTGACCTGAAGCCTTGGGGAGAACTTAAAATAGTACTTTTCACTAATGATTGGAAATCATTTCTTTAAAGCAAGAGGTTGTGCAAAAATTCTAATGCCATTTTAAAGCAAAGTACTGCTTGCCTGCATTGTATTTATATGCTGTAGATGGCCGAGACCTTTCAAATTTATTTGATTCTTAGAATTTTTAGGCCCTAATAACTATTTGATGCAACCTTAAATTGTTCTCTGCAGAAACCAAGAATTCTGAAGAAATACCTCAGAGATCATTTGGAGAACCAGTTGGCAGGACTCCAGCTTTACCACCATCAAGGTCAAGCACCTCTGAATTTCTGTTTTTCATTTTGGGTTTTGTATGTAATTTCATTGCAAAAACTTGTTCAATTGCTAAAATATGCTGGAAAACACTGATAGAACAACTTCCTCATTTTTACCAAAGAGGAAACTGAGACAGAAAGTTCCACAGGATTCTATATACAACAAGCCTTTAAACTAGTTCTCTGGGAATCAGGCCAAGGTATAGTCATCTGACTGCCTAATTCTCTTTCAGTTCAGTTTTCTTCTCTAGCAACGCTGAATCCTCAAATATGAGCCATGTCATCAAATGCAGACACATAACCTTGGCCTTGAGATGATCAGGACTTAAGTCAGGTTGAAGTTGAGTGAACTCACATCTAAGTCTCCTTTACTCAGTTGCCCAATGCAGTTCTGAGGCACAAAAGCTCACAGGCAGCTCTTTTTCTTTACAGAATAGAGTTTGTGTGCTTATTGTGCTTCTGGGTTTCTTGTGTTAAAAATGGAGTTGCTGGGTAGAAACAAACTGTCATGCTCCAGAGTGGTCCAAATATATGACTGGAGACAAGTGGATTCTTTTAGGGACAGAATTCAACCTTCTAGAATATTTTTGCTAGGTCCAAAGATTCTATTCTGCTTAAGTGAAAATCAAATTCCCTAGTTCTACACATGCCAAATAGTCACTTTTTGTTCTAAAAATTTCAAGGGATCATTAACAGATACACACTCTTTTATAACTCTCTAAGTCTATTATAAAAGTATTTCTGTAACACCGTTTTAAAACAACAAAAGTTTTTAAAAATACAGTAAAAAAGGCTTAGCATATTAAAAACAGAGGAAAAGGTATAGGCAATAAATGGTTCTTTTTCTTGCTTTATTTTCCAATAAAAACACAAGTTGGTTTGCTAATACAAATTATTTGTTAATAAAAATACACATGCATGAAGTAGAGCTCAGCAAAAAGAGCCTTACAAACCCTTCAATAAGACAAAGTGGGAGTTTCTCTTTTAAAGATGTTTACTATTATCAAAATCAGACCCCCCAAACCCAATATTCTTTATAATATACATATTTTATATAATATATATAATATAAACTTACAAACCTCCTACTGTCTTTGAGCTCTGGTAAGCATCTTGCTCAATATCCATCTCTACAGTTTCCTTGCAAACTTTTCTGTGATGTAAGTAGTTACGTGTTGGCAGGTAAAAGACTAATAGTTCAGTTCCCCAAAAGACTGGGTATAGTGACAAAGTCCGTGAAAACTAGAAAAGCTTACAGTGGTATCTTGGCTCACCAACTTAATTCTTTCCATAACTCTGGTCACAAATCAAACTGGATGAGAACTGAATCAAATTTCCCCATAAGGTCAACACTGAACCTAACCACTGAATTTGTATTCTCTACATTCAGTGAATCTGACTCCCAATTGTTTTTACTTTGGAATTCATCTTAACTGCTGCAATCCATCAGAGCATGAGTGCTAGCTTTCTGTGACTTTCTTCTGAAAGATATTACTTTCAGTTATGACACAAAAATAATTAGTATTTTCATGTTAGTAACGTAACAGCTATGAAATCTTTCTCTTTCCTTGTTACTTCTAATATGCAGGCCAATCAGCTTACCTTTTAATAAAAAATCTTAGTATTTGTAGGGAAAGCGTTCCAAAGAACAGAATGGTATATTGTCAGAACAGGGATGAACGGCACAGGAGCACCTGAAAGAATGTTCCTTGGCTCTTTCTCTTAGTGGTTGCAATTCATGACATTTTTTGAAACTAGGTGTCCTAATTATCAATAACATAAGGATAACAGATGCATCATAACAATCTCCTAGGTTTGCAATTAGGACCTAACAAGGCAATATTTAATAGTGCTTTCTTAAATAATTATTTTCACTGTCCTAAGTCGACAGAAACCTATATAATGTATCCAAGACAATTACTAGGGATTTGAAGACTTGAAGAATACAATTTCTTTATATGCTGTCCTCAACAATTAAGCAATTTACAATAAACTCTCCTATCCCCAGAGTTGATGAGATTTGTATATGCTGAGAGGAGTGTGAATTAGGTCAGACATGATGTAATAAAAAAAAAATGTACTCATGTAAACATTCAAGTTTGGCTTAAAAACATTCAATTATCTCTAATGTTTGAGTGTCCAATAATGAGTTGGTATCTGAATAGAGATTAGTAAGAGGAGATGATGGAAATGATATTGATTATGAAACAGAAATCGCTGTTGGCTCTTTCACTTGTCTGCAATTATAAATTGTTTTTCTTAGGTACTATGGGTGTTTTGTGATAGCATCAGTTGTTCCCATTTCCTTTATATTCTATGCTCTCAATGCATAGTAAATACTCTTAATGTATATCATCTCTTAGCATCTCTCTGAATTGTACTCTTAGCTTTTCCTCTTTTGAATTCTTTTGTAATTCTTCTTTATTTTTATTACTGGTGCCCTGGCCAATAGCTTCAATCAGTGTAAGATTCTCTTCCTGTAGATTTAGAATTTTAAGCCAGGATCATGTCAGTTATACAGTGTCTGATAAATGCTACAGGAGCTGATTTGATTCAATTATCAAAAGCCTAAAGTAACAACTCTTAGTAACAAATCTGAATTGACTGGCATTGGTCACCCCTCTGCAACTGGTTTGCTTGCTATTTAGCCTAAGAATGGTAGATTCAACCAGTTGAACAAATCTTATCAGAAAGTATGATCCCCAGTGCATGTTTATCGTATTAAATGAAGAGGGAAGCTCTGTGCCCATGGGCATCCACTGTGTCCTCACCAGGCTGTGAGTGCCACTGTGGCCAGTTATCAGGCTCACTTAGTTATGGTCTGTAAGCAGGGATCATTACCACCTGTCGATAGTCACATATACAGAGGGCCCTCAGGAACTACTTAGTACTATGACTTTTGTTTTTCTTACATGTATCATGGTTAGGCCCACAACAGTAGCTACAGAAGCAAAACTTATACAGTAAGTAGGTCTAAACTGACTCAATTTTTAATGTATCAACAAACACCCAAATTTATGATTTTATAATAGTCAAGCAATTGGACTTTAGTCTACTTCAGTGAATTGATTTCTCACCAAGCTCTGAAAAGGAAATCTCAGTTAGTTGATTCTTTTTTGCTTTGTTTTTGAAAAATAAGAGGACATTATCTTGATTATTTTGTTTAACCTACTGCATTCACAACCAATGAAACAATAAATAGGTTTCCAGTAGAACTTATTGTTTATGTTATATCACTAGGCTAAAGCCTTCTGTGTAATTGATCTCTTGGATGATTTCAATTAAAAACTATTTGTGGTTTTCTTTTTCATTAATTGATAAAACACAATGTAGCAGGTTGTCACTGCTCAAAATGTAAGGATATTTCCCACATGGAAGGCACATTAGTCACTGAGAAGCTACCAGCCAATTTTTTTCTTCCTTCTTGAAGTCTCCACAAATATTCACCAATGAACTCATTGTTTTTCTGCTGCACTAGCTTAATATTTGAAATATGTATAATATTTGTCCTACCCTGTCATACATAAGACCTCTCCACAGCTAAGTCTCTGCCTCTACTTTTACTGCTGCTGGGTCCTTCCTTCAAATTCTTTGCCGTATCATCAGATCCCACCAACACCTGGCATTGAAATTTTAATTCTGTTTCTATTTAAATAAACTTTGATTGTGTGTCTACAGTAATTGATGTGGACAATTCTACATGATTGATTCAAGACAGTTCTGTGCTGTTATAATTAAACGAATTTCCTCTTTCTGAATCTTAGGCCTGAGGAAGACATAAGACTTTTCATTCTTGAAGCCAGGAATTAAGCCACTATTTTTTTTTTCTAAATTATATAAAATCCTTGCTTTTTCTTGTCAGTTCTAACTTTCAAAGTTTTAATGACAGTGCTATTTACAGGTCGGTTATGTGGGGACCAAGATAATCTAACACAGAGTCTGTATAACGGAGTGAGATTTGTTCAGATCAAAGACCATTAGGGGTCTAAAGCATGAGGCCCTGGTTAGAATGGCCTTAGGTGAAGGCACCACAGTTAAAAACAAATGATGCCAAGCATAACTGAAGGAACTGTGCAGTTGCAACCAAGAGCAGAAGCCTGGCCCATGCAAGTCATTTGCCTCTGATCCACGCAGTGCTCCGTGAGGGTCAGTGTTATAGCCCAGCAAGCCCATCACAGGGCAGAAGCAAGACCACAGCTATTAAGTTAGAGTCTGTGTTCAGTTGTTTCTTTGTAATATATTTTTAGGAAGTGAATCTCCAGAAGTTTTCAAACAGAAGTAGGTTGTCTATCTGATTGTGGTTGTGGGAGAAGGAAGATTAAGAATTAAAGAACTTCCTTTCCTTCCAATGCCAACATTCCATGATTCAGTGCTTTTCACTTGTTTTCTTTGAAACTGGTCATTCTCTGTCTTTCTTCTTAAAAAAAAAAAGAGTAGAAAAAGATAAACATGCCTTTCTTTTCAAGCCTTTTGTGTCTGCTAGATGACTGTGGAAGAGAATGTTATTGGTTCAACACAATCTATTTCCTCTTATTTATAGGTAGACAGTGAAGCTGTATTTCCTAGACTCCTTTTTTTTTTAATTGAGCAGGATATATTTATTGAGAGAAAGAGAGCTTCTGTCTGAGAGAGAGACAGAAGGGGTCCCGAGTGGGTTGCCAAAGATTTTGGCTTTTTGAGAGACTTTTATAGAGTAAAACCAGGAGGTTAGGTGGGTCCAAGATGGGGGAAACCTGGAAATTCGTAAGGCAAACTTCCCAGACTCCTTTACAATGAAGTATGGCTATATGACCAAGTTCTAACCAATAAAATGTGAGAAAAGGTGCACATTACTTCCAGGCCCTGCATGTTCCTTTCTCCAGCCAGGAGACTCCCCCAGTCATAACCAGGCCAAGGCCCCCAAATGACAGGTGGCACAAACTTTATCCCCAAGTTTTTCCTCCCCCACTTCATCGTTCTTCCTTCCCAGATAGGAACACATGTTTCACACTGTTAAGTAAGCAACAATAAGCTTCCATAGTGTTAACATCATTACACATTTTAGGACCAATTTATTAAAGCAGGTTGGCTGATATTGGTGTACTTATGAATTCAAATAATGTCATAGAAGCATTGTTATTTCTTGAACTAAATTTTCAATTATTAGAACATCTCAGTCTATTTTCTTAATATATAGTCCCAGAAATTAATGAATATTTTTAACATGATTATTCAGGAAGCTCTTCTTCTGACAGACATAGACATAGCTAGATATATAGATATGATTTGTTCTTAAAGCATTATGGTTAATTTTTTCTTTAAAATACTATATTTATTAAAACCTGTCTGAACATATTTAAATTTTAAAAATCAATTAACCCATTTAAGGTGTTAAATTGGATAGTGCTACCCAGATTTCTCAATATACACTATTTAAATTTTCTTCATTTTTTGTAAGTTCAGGGTGTTTTTGTTTGTTTGTTTGTTTTGTTTTTTTTGGTACCAGGGATCAAACTCATGACCTTGCGCCTGCCAGGAAGGCACTTATGCCACTGAGCTAAATCCCTGGCCCTCTTCAGGGTGTTTTTTCTTTTTCATGTAGTTAGTTTTACACGGAGTATATTCTGCCCTGGGAGAACTTGTACTCCATATTGTCATTATGGACTTTTGACCATTCCTTTGTAAAACATAGAAACGCCATTTAGACTGTTTTCACAGTACTCAAATGACAAAATTATTTGATGGTTGGGCCACACTGATGATGGATCACAGGAGGATACACATAAAACAGACCTCTAAACTAACAAGATCTGGGTTAGGATGCAGCCCAGCGGTAGAGCACTTGCCTAGCATGCATAAGGCCCTGGGTTCCAATGTGAGCACCACAAAAAAACAAAACCAAAAGTCAACGAGTGGAGCAGGGGTGGTAGCAGGTGCCTACAGTTCCAGCTACTGGGGAGACTGAGGTAGGAGGACCACTTGTATCCAGGAGTTTAAGACCAGTCTGGGCAACATAATGAAACTCTGTCTCAAAAAACCAGAGGAAAAACCATGACAGAAAGCCAAACTCTGAAAACTAAAACAGCAAGTTCACTTCTTTAAAAAAAAAAAAAAAAAGGCATCCAAATAAGTACTATTTCCTGCAATAGTCATTTTGGAAGGTTTGTGATGAAAACTATTCTTGGATTCTTCTTTTGAGGAAACTCAGTACTTTACACATTCGTATCTCACACACACACACACACACACACACACACACACACACTTCTCAAATAATATTCAGTGTGACCAGTGAGCCATCACAGTCATCAGAAAAATACATTTTAATTAATTTTTTCATGAAAACCAGTTTGGTACTAATTCACTAATAAGTGAGAAAGTAAAAACAAACACATTTCAATACACAAGTGAATTATTTTCCTTTTCAAGGCCCTTTTCCCATTAGGGATTCAATGCTGTATTTTACATTTTCAGGGCTTTTCTGCATTCTTCGCAAGAGTACAGAGTTAACTTTTAATTAGAGAACTTTTAGCACCACTGGAACATAGATTCACAAATCAATTTATCATACATGTCTGATTAAAGGAAAATAAAAGTACAAAAACATCTATATGTCTCACCTCCCATCAAACCTGTGCTTCAGGAAATCAAAGAGGGCTTTCTGCATCATGTCTGTTACCTTTGCAGAGGTGAGAAAAAAAGAATGAGGCAAATATGCAGAGAGAAAGAGAGAGAGAGAGGTCAAAAGTGAGAGGGGTGGAAGGGAAGGACGCTATGACTGAGCAGAGACCTCATCATCACAGCCAGTTGTCTCCTATGGCGAGGTTATTTTGCGTAACTGAGCGCGGTTGCTACCCCACCCCCTCCGTCCTTCTCTAGAGTACTGAGGAATGAACCCACAGCATTCACCAGACCCACAGCAACTCCTTTTGTCTCTTCCCTTATTAGGAGCTGGAACTGCTGCTACACAAGTGCTGGCCATCCTCGGCATGCCTGAGCTATGCTTTCCACTACCGAGGAGGAGTGAGAGGCCCTGAAGCCAGACCTGGGCTCAGCTCGCCTGCTAGTTTGTGCTTGTTGCTAGGAATTTTCCCTGTTCACTATCCTGTCCATCACTCTGATATTTCCAACTCAGAGGAAAACAAAGAGATAGGATTCTAGATCTATCTCAAGAGATTCATTAATTCATTTAACCAATGTATACTAAGTGCCTTGTATGTGTTAGACATTGTCCTGCCTCAGCTGGAATGGTGCCCTTGAGGGTAGCCACCTTCATATTTAAATGTCACCTCCTCCCTATTTTTACCTATTCTTGCACAAAGCTCAAAAGGCAACATCTGAAATGTCATGCATTTAAGTTTCTACTCTTTTCCTTGTTGCATGGTTAATCTCCAGAATTTGCTAATGCTTTTAGTGGGGTTTTTCCTACACGTCCTTAAAAAAAATAAGACAAAAAAAATTTGGTAAAATATGTCATTGTCTTCAGCACCCAGTCAGGTGGGATTGATTGGTACTGTGAGGGCTCAGGTTTGCTGGAAGACTATGCGTCTATTCCCTTGTACTGTTTGTTTTCTATTGCTTCTACTAATAACAGAAAAAGTTGAGACAAATAAAGTACAGTTCTTTGAATTTAATGCAGAGTGAATCTTCCACCAGAATTTCCCATTGCAAATGTTTTGAGATATTTCTAAACAATGTAATGCATAAAAGATGAGACATGTGCAAGAAAGGAAAGAAGGTGCAAAGGCCACAAAAGCCCTTGCGGCACCATCCTCTTCACATCAAGTGTTGCCTCCCGTGATTTCCTGTATGTGTACAAACCCTGGAGGAACAAGCACCCAAAGGACTGTCTCCTGGGTTCTTGATCAAGAGAAGAGTAACAGATGGTATTTGTACCTCATAACCTTTCAGTGACGGCCCCACTAACACCACTGGACGCATTGATGGCACAACATCATAAGGAGGAATGTGCTCCGTCTGAAAAAGATGATTCGACAGGCGCCACAAGGTCAGGTTGAGCACACTGTCCCAGCAGCTGCAGCATTTACAACTCCCAGGCAGAACAATACAAGATTAGGGTCCCCACCGAGAAGGAGGCTCAGCCCTTACTTTATAGTCATTTGGGTCACTGAAATGGAGCTTTGCAGGCAAATATGTAGAGGAACCTTAACAGTAAGTTTAAAAAGGAAACACGACTTACCACTTTTTGCTTCTGTTTCGCTAAAAGACAACAATGAGAGCCATATCAAAATATGTAATCTCTGTAAATGATAGTACATGAGTTTAAAAGAAGAAAGAATGTACCCATTTGTCCTTGTAACTGTCCTCACCACTTCCCTATCACTCACTCTGTAGAGCACTATTTTATTATCTCATTCTAGCCACACCACTTTTGAAGACATATGAGAAACGGATTACTTCCTTCCTGTATAAATGATCTTCTGTCCTGATTTCCAGCTGGCATGGGGATGGGGTGCTACACAGGCACTCATATCAGCACTGGAAGTTTTTAGCCAACCATTAACCACAGGTTGCTCCTGTACTAACCACACCATAGAGTGTGGCTATAGACAGATAAAATGTGATAGAATAAGATGATAACAATCTGAGCAAAAATGACTCATCTCACAGTCACTAGTTTTTCCGTATATGTAATGTTGGCGAACCATGAGATAACCATGAGGTTTTAGGCATTTTTACCCATTTTCTAGAATACTGACAATATTTTTTCTATTATTCGGCTTTCAAACTTGAAATCAATTGACAAGTACTTACTCCTCTTCTTTCCTGTTTCTTACAGTGAAAAGTTGCTATGTCCTGAGTGTCCAGCAAAGGGGAATGAAGAAAAACTTAGTATTGATGAAAGTGGCTCTGTCACCGTTCAAGTAGGTCCTGTTTACTTGGGGGAAAACCTGGATGCATAGTGTGGTTCAGAGCCTGGCAGATCAGGAAGGATTCCCATGAGCAAGAACCACTTGCTCAGAACTGCTAGGGAGCCAATCCAGTTTTGACATGAATGAACAAAGCCTTGGACCTGCCATTCTTAATTGTTAATACCAGATACCCCACTACAGTATGAGGTCTGGGCAGGAGATTATTCTACAGCAGTCAGGAAGGCAATGGAAGAAACATTTCTGAGAGGTGAACCTCCATGATTTACAAAGGCACAACAAACACCCTTCAGACCCACCACTGTGTCTTCATTACTAATTCAGCTGTCAGTTTTCCAAATAGACACATGAGTTTGTCTGGGCCCATGCCCACTCTCTGCTTCGCCCCACCTAATGTTCACAGCTCAGGCTGTATCAACCCAATCCTAAAGTTCCACATAGAAATGAACACAGCAGTGGCTTCAGAGTCCGTAGCTCTTTTTTTCTATCGGCCCTCACCATCTCTAAGTCTATTGGGATCTTAGATAGGATGATGAACTTGTTGAAAATCAGGTTACACAATGGACAGTTACTAACCTCTGAGGTACATACCAATTTTCAAAGTTACAGAATAATGATCTGACTTTTTATATCATAAGTACTCTTCAAATCAAATACCATAGAAACCAAAAGAACAATGAAGTATTAAATAAAATACCATTAAATCAACCCTTTAACTAATATCCAAATTAGTCAAAATGCTCACACACGTTCCAATATTTAAAAAGGAATATATTCCATTAAAAAGACTAACCGAACACCTCACCTGTTGATGTGGGAGTTGCTCGAAATGTCCCTGATACCATTTCTCCAAGACTTGAAGAAGAATTTCCACTCGATTTCCTAGGATACAGAAAGGAGCTTAAGACTGTCCAAAGTCTTTGAAAATAGAACTTGAGAGTATAAGGCTTTCTCTGGCCTTAATTCTACTAAATAATTCAAAACACACCAAATCCTGCTAGAGAGGAACTTAAAGAATCTGTTCCAATGTTTTCTTTGACCTCGTTTCTCAGAGAAAATGGAGAAATAAAAGGGACCTGAAAATACTTTGCAAATGTATCTCTTCCACTTATACACTGCAGAAATTAGGCAAAAGAATCCCTGGCAGGAAAGTTCTTGTAAACTGCCTGCTTACCCAACACCAGTCACCAATGTGCCAGCCAGAGGTCAAACACAGCTCAAAATGAGCAGTAAGACCTGAAGAACAATCTCTTCTTAAGCATGATTATGAGGAGGTAAGAATTAAGAGCTGGAAGAAAGAAGTTGGTCACAGGTAACATTATTTGTGACCTGAAATGGAAGTTTGTCAGTCACCATGTGTCCTCCTGTGTGCTTTAGAAGTTTCCCTGGAGACCTCTGAGGTCCTTGGCAGCTTACCTTCCTACTGCCTGAGTACCCTTCCCTTCCAGTGCTTCAGAGAAGTCTCTGTAGTTAGAGAAATCTGATTTCTCATCTCTGCCTTGCCTCTTACTAGATGGGGCACCTTGATGTATCATAGTAAGTCTTTGAGCCTTAGTTTCTCTATCTATAGACACAGAAGCTAACTACACCACATAGGTTTGGTATAATGATACAATAAGATCCTGTCTGTGAGTTCTTTCATTATCGCCACTCTTGCCATGGAGTTAAAAATGTATATAATAATATTATTGAATAATAACAACAGAAGTTTAAAATAATAATTTATTATCTGTATTTAAAATATTGATTTTGTATCCCTATTTTAGAAGGCAGGAATATAGTAGTGGGGACAGCACACAAAATTCTTCCCCTTAGTGCATCACATTCTAGTGTGAGACACAAGTGCTAAGAAAATAAGTACATATGTAACACTTTGAAGAATAGTAGGCGTAACAGAGAAAACAGTCCAGCAAGTAGAAGGAAGGGGACGGGTACAATTTTAAATACTACTAGCAAAAGAAGGGGTTATTAGAAAGGTGGTATTTAACAAAGATCTAAACCAGATGAAGGAGTAATCTGCTAAAAATGTGAAGAAAAGGATTCCAGTCTGAGGAAACAGCAAATGTGAAGGCCCTGAGACAGAACCATGTGCTCCCAGCATGTTTAAGGAACAGCGTGGAAGACAAAATACCCAGAGAAGCGTGGGAAAGAGGATTAATAAATTAATAATAGCTTAAACATGTTATATACTAAAAAACATTCATAATTAAATGTGGGGGGCTACAGATGTAATTCAGTGGTACAGGGTATGAGGCCCTGTGTTTGATTTCCAGAACGAAAAACAAAATAAAACAAGAGGTGGGACTATGACTTTCTATTCTTGTTTAAAAGGTTCCCATTAGGACAAAGACAAAAGGAACCCTAAAGAGATGAGTTTTTAAAGTAGAGTCCAACAAAAAATGAAAACCAAAAGTCAAGAGAAAGAACAGATTCTAGCTCACAGCTTTCAAACAAATTGTAACACATGAAATCAATGCCTCAGCCTGGCTGCAGCACAGAATCTGCAGGCTCGGTGTCTCAGGTTCTCTTTTCTCACCCTGGGCTTGCATTTATAGCACCTTTATCCACCTGCTCCCTGAGGTTCACGTGGCTGCTTGTTAGTTTGCCTGATGCTGATTCACCCAAGCTACACAGGAGATGGAAGAGAAGCCCAGGTAAGAGAAGGTGCTGCTCGTCCTGGCCATGCCCCAGCTCATTCTGTGCTCACTGGAGACAGCCTTTGAAAGTGCACCAAGAAAACCCACAATGCCAGGTCAGGCTGGCCTCCACTGGTGGCGCTGAGAAAAAGTGCCCTACATGACTCTTGCAGAGGAAGCCTACACTCCAAAGGGGATCTGTGAGGCCACGGTGGAATTCACATGGATCCCAGGGATGTGCAACATCAGCACACTACAGGGACAGTGGAATCCAAAACTCTTTTGTGCCCATCTCAGAAACACCTGGTATGCAGAAAAGTGTCTTTTACTTTAAAAGCATTCATTTTAATTCCCTAAATTATCCATTCTGCTGCATCGAAAATATTTTAATATATATGCAAATTCAGCTAATTCATTTCATTTATACTACTAGTTTCTCTTAATTGAAGAAAGTTTTGTGCTATTGTCTGTTTATTTCTTTGTAAGAATCTTTGTTTCTGAGTAACTGCTTCAAAGATAATGACACACAGTATATTAACTATTGTTATTCCCTTATTTTGTTATGAAATTTCATTTTATCATTTCCCAAAATAAAAAAGGATACATTTTTGACATAATACATAGGCAAACTTGAAAATATCATTTAATTTTCCTACTGAACAAAAGCTTATAAAAAGGAAGGGACCTTACCCTCCGTGAAAGCGTCCTCTTTTCTGTTCCTGCTGAATCCTTATATTCTCCAATCTGAGTGGGCTTGGGATGAAACCAATCTCACAGCCCTCTTTCACGAGCCTTCCTATCCACCAGTCATTGTTATATTTCTGGATTGCAGGGGAAAAAAAACCACTATCAGTACTAACTCACTTATCCACACGTGTTAGTAATTAATCTCAAGAGACCAGAAGAACCAAACGCTATTTACACGATATACTACTACATTATATGGCCTATGTTGTATATAAACACTACTGATATTATATTATACTTTATACATTATAGTACATATTTTAGTCTCATAGAGTGAAGTAGGGTTCTGCAGACTTTTTGTTCTATAAAGTCCTGGACAATAAACAGTTTAGGCCTTGCAGGCCATTTGCTCCCTGCCACTACTCAAATCTGCTGTCCAATGTGAAAGTAGCCACCAACACACATAAACAAGTGAACATGGTTATGTTTCAATACAACTTTTCTTTATAACAAAGGTACTGGCCCAGCTCTGACCTGTAGGC
>RJWT010008453.1:0-26219 GCA_004365215.1 Cuniculus paca | reverse complement strand
GAGGAGATTCCTGCAGGGGAAGCAGAAGAGGCGTTCCTCAAATTTGTGATACTGCACGCAGAAGATGATACAGATGAGGCCCTAAGAGTCCAGGAACTGCTACAAAATGACTTTGGTATCAAACCTGGAATAATCTTTGCTGAAATGCCATGCGGCAGGCAACATCTGCAGAATTTGGATGATGCTGTAAATGGGTCCGCATGGACAATCTTATTACTTACTGAAAACTTTTTAAGAGATACTTGGTGTAATTTCCAGTTTTACACATCCCTAATGAATTCTGTGAACAGGCAACACAAATATAACTCCGTTATACCCATGCGGCCCCTGAACAACCCCCTTCCTCGAGAAAGGACTCCCTTTGCTCTACAAACCATCAATGCCTTGGAGGAAGAAAGTCATGGCTTTTCTACACAGGTAGAAAGAATATTCCAGGAATCTGTGTATAAGAGACAACAAACTATATGGAAGGAAGCAAGGAATCAGGCCCAAAGGCAATTTACTGCCTGAAGCATACAATACTTAGTGGCCTGCTGTTTTGTGAATCACGTAAATCATTAATCAGGTAAAAAACAATGTCTAAGAAATGTTTTAATAAAAAAGAGCAAACTCTTATAGAAACCGATGGAGAAAGGATTCCATGGAGAGAAAGACATTTCTGCTGGACAGTCTTCAGAGCTGTGATAATGTTTAGTGTTTCAATAAAGTTGAGACTGTTGGAGCATCTCCTTTACTCTCATGGTTTTCCTAGTTCATGACTGACAAAGGACGCTCTCAATTAGTGTTCCTTGTACTGAATCTTGAGCAAGACTGAGTCCGATAGACCTTAAAATGTGAGTAACACTTTTATTCTCTGAATTTTGTTCTCAAAGAAAAAAAGAAGAGAATGACCCCATGAGGTCTAAACACCCTCACTCTTGAGGCCCCTCTGGGGACCATTGTAACAGAGTATTCCAGATACTGTCACCCAGAAATATGGGTTCCCAGAATAGAATGGTTAGAATGCTGATGAAATGAAAACAAAATCAGTAACTTCTCTCACAGCCTTTAAAAAGTTTCCCTCACACACAGTGCTTTACTCAGGAAATATTTCTCTTCTACTGGCCTGTGTGTGTTCATAAACACATGTGTGCATGTCGTAGATTATTTTTGAAGACTTGCAGTGGAAGGAAGAGATGTATTTTATCACCTCCTCTTCTAGTGCTCTAGGCTCGTAACAATCCAGAGAGGCCCCAGTCATATCTGTTCCTTTGTCTCACAGCCCTTCTGCCCATCTAAGACTGAGGAAGTGCCATCAAACACAGATCTGGGACCCAGTAGAGGATGAGTCACGTCCTGTCATGAGAAAAGGCAGGCAGGAAACCTGATTGTAGTCCAATCTCTGCCGCTGGGGATGAATGTGGTATTGGACAGACTTCTTGCTCTCTATCTGTGAAATGAAAGAGTTGGACTGATGGATCTCTAAAGACTTTTGTCATTTCCCAGGGTGTGAAAAGCTGGGAACTAGATAAAGGAACAAGCAAAGAGATAGAGTTTTGTAAGGTGATATATAATAGTTGCAAAAGGCTTTATATATGATTACAATGAAAATATTTGTCGATAAGTACTTGATTTTAATACTGTCTATTATGCTTTTATAGTCATAATAAAGATTGTACATGCTTACTCAGTTTTTTTAAATACACTTTCTATATAGACCTTCAAGCAAAGACATTCTTTATAATTTTTCTTTCATTTTATCCCCAACTTTCTGTGTCCCCTACTCATATTGAGGTCTGCTCATATCTTTGTTCAATTCACATCTTCATAACCACAAACCACAATGTTCATAGTTATGCATGCAGGTCAGTCAAACCTCCCCCATTCTGTTAACACTATTGGAGGAGAAGATTATTTTTATTGCCCGGTAACATTTTCTTAACTTTCTCATTCCTTTTTGTCATAGTAGCTTACTACTCATATTCTTTCTTAGTTTTAGTAAACATTCACTTTTTGCGATAATGCTGCCAGTATCTCAAATTTCATGTAATAATAAAACATTAACCACACACCCTTCATGTCTGCCAAACTGAAATTGATGCTGGGTGATATTTTTTAAATAAATGTTTTTATTCTTTACCCTTGACTACCCTTGATTATTTGTAACTCCAGTGAAGATTTTGGAAAAGTATTTTGAAAAGAAACAGCAATCTGTATTCTTCCAGAGGGTATCAGGCAGTGTCTTACCCAACTTGGAGTTCAATTTTTTCTTTCAGGACAAAGGAAAATGTTAAGTGATGAATAGCAGTGTTGAAGTTAACAGCTGTAAGAAGGCAGTATCAAAATAGATAAGCTGAAGTTGAAAAAAGGTAAAAATTTCAACTCTGTCATGATCATGTACTTATGTCCACATGCATACATATAGATTGACACATCTGGAGAAATTCTGGGTAATTCTACCACATGCTGGGGAGTTTCCATTTTTGCATAGTCTGGCTCTTTACCAGAAGGATTTGAGTTCTGCCTTCTACATCAATTAGAAAAACCCAAGGTCCCATACAACATAGGTACCGTTGTTATTTAACTTAACAAAACATCTGTCAGTTATGGTGGCTTAAAGATGACATTCAAACCCAGGTTCTAACATAGACTTAAAAATACAATTCTGATACATCCGACAACATGAATAAACCTTGAAAACATTATTCTAAGTTAACTAGAATGGATCCAAAGGAAAAAATGGATCTGATTCCACCTATATGAGGTAAATTCATGAAGACAGGATATAGGTTATCAGTGCTGGGAGGTGAGAGGAATAGGGAGCTATCGTTTATGGGTACAACACTTCAGTTTGTAGTGGTGATTAAATTCTGGAAATGTGATGGTTGCATCGCCTGAAGATGCTATGGAAATGTACACTTAACAATGATTAAAATGGTAAAGTTCATGTTATATGTATTTTGCCACAATAATTTTAAATGATAAAAGAGCAAGCTCAGGTTTTTTCCATCTTTTTGTTCTGCCCTTCTCAGCATTTCAGCTGAGCTCTCCTTTGATTTGTGCCATGGCCATGCTAGGCTCAACACCACCTACATACAGGACAGTGTTCAGACTAATTTGTTGAGGGGAGTGACCCATCAGAGGAGAAAATAATTCATCACTGAGTTGTTGAAAATTGCTCTCACCTAGTGTATTAGCTTTCCTGTCTCTGGAGCAAAACGCTCAATACCTGTAACAAAGAAGAAGAGGTTTATTTCAGTTTCATATAGAGGTTTCATAGAGGTTTATTTCATAGTTTCAGTGAGTTCAGTCCAAAGTCAGGTGGCTCCAAGGCAGAAACATGGTGGAAAGGCCTGTTGGAGGACAGCTATTCATCCCACGGCAGGCAGAAAAAGCAGAGAAAAGAACACACCTTTCCAAGTTACACGCCCCATGATCCATCACCTCTGACTGTGCCTCACCTCCTACTAGCACATTCAGCTACTGAACTCATCCATCAATGAGTATAGCATCCCATAACCCAATCACTTTTCAAACGCATAAGAATTTGGAGGACATCTTAGATCTAAAGCATAACACATAGTGATAATAAAGGATTATCTGATCATCGGTTGATTTTATTATTATTCTAAATTTTTTCTACCTATCTGCAGGGTGGACCCCCCACCCCCACCAGCTATGCCCTCCATCATACCATAATACACCACTGCTGTGGAATCACACTACCTAGATTTGAATCCCACCTCAGTCCTTTTTACAGTATGCTCAAAGTTGACACCTAAACTTTCTGGGTCTCAGTGTCCTTAACTAAAAATAAGGATAATGATGCTTCCTCAAAAGGGTTAGTTTTAGGATTAAATAAGGTAGTTCCTCACACATAACTATCATATCTATGTGGCTAGCATTATTACTGGGGTTTAGGCACATTTAATCTGCAATTTGGGGTTGGGAAGAAGCCAAGTGTGTGTGCATAACTGATCATAATCCTATGCTTAGAACTCTGGCAACTGTAGGGAATAGATCAAGAGAAAGATGCAGGCCTTGTTTCCAAGTGCAGGGCAACTCACGCCGGCCACTGAAAAGAGAGAAGTGCATAAGCCGTTAATTAACAGTAGGCGTGGGTGTGGAGGGAAGTGGTAGCAGAGAGGATGCAAGAGCATGGCCCTATTCCACTAACAAGTTGGGCCGTAACCTAGAAAAGCAGGAAATGCAGACTGGTAGTGCCCACTTTGAAACCACTTCAGGGAAAAGTGGTTTTTGTGGACTTTCTGTAACATTTGATTTCAGGCAAGAGGGTATAATTTTAAGCCTGTTTATGGGCCAACAACTCCCAGATTATTTTGCCTCATTTGGGAAGAGGCTATAAAGCTTGGTCTCTTCTCCTTGGGCTGGGCAAAGAAAGAGAAATTCGGGTCTGCTTTGCTCCTTCTTTTCCATCTCACTTGCCTTCTACCCCAGTCCAACAGGTCGTTTGCTGGAGTTAATCCTTGCCCAGGCAATTCAGGCCTGTGTTATACTTCAGTGCCTGTTCCTTAGTTGGGCTTGAAACAAACCACAATCTCCTTACTGCCTAGGATACAATGCCACTAATTATAGAAACATCCCTGCATCTTCTCACCCACTGTATCTCATTCCCAAACTCCATAACTTGCTGAGTGTGGGTGTTGTTCCACGGCCTGAAAAAGCCCAAGCACCACGTCCCCTCCAGGTAGCTGTTACATTTTAGCACAGTGAGGTTTGCGCAAGCCCCCTCTCTGCCCAGCCGAGGACTCTGCACACCAGAAGTCAAAGGAAGGTTCACAGCCACACTGCTGGAGGATTCGAGTTGAGGCCCTGATGCTGCGGGATGTAGAATGGCTCAGGTTTTTGACCTGTGCAACTTGTGGGTTAAAAAATAATAACACATAGATAATAATGACTCTCTAGGTGGAGAGAGAAATGAATGTCATGCTGTTGAGTCGGGCTGTTTCCAACTTTGGATGCGGTTTGCGGGTGTTCCCAGGCACGGCTCCCCTGAAGCTGGTGTCCCGCTGTTGCCAGGGCTGTGTCTCTGTGGTAGGATTCAGGGTGTCTGTCCTGGTAATCGCGTGGCCTCTGTGGCTGCCTTCCTTTTCACTCTTAGGTCACGGTACGTGACTGTACCTTCCCTACTTGTGGGTGGTTAGAAGTGAAAGGAGAAAATTACAGAAAGCTGCCAATTACCTAATGAGCTGAACCTACAGCAGCTGGAAAGTGATGCCCTTAAACTAATGACTAAAAGGCAACCTAGAAAACCAAACTTGGGCCAGGGATTGAGCTCAGTGGTGTAAGCGCCTGCCTGGCAAGCGCGAGGTCACAAGTTCAATCCCTGGTGTCGCAAAAATAAATAAATAAATAAATAAACCAACCTTGCTGTCCATGAATCTGATGTTTCTTATGAGACCCAAGTGGAAAGATTTAATCAATTTTAAACATTTAGTGGCTGAATAAAAACAACATTCATAGATACATATATATAATTTTAAATTATATTTAGCAATCTTCATTGTCAACACATTAAGTTTGAATTGGGATAAGTCGTATTTGTTAAGTACCATTAATTAATAACTCAGAGCGTGAAAATTACTTGAAAAAACCTCAGTAGGTTAGCTTGGAAAAAATTATAAGATGGTTGCCTTCCCTTCTCCTTTGCCAGTGTGCTGGCTTCACAGCTATTTACTCCTCCATATGCCCCCCTTCAAAACTCCTTTCTCTTCTGGCATGATTAAGAATTGTTTTGTAGAAATCTTCCACTTATCTGGTATAGGATTTCTCCCATTCTCTTCAAATAGACTTCTGAATCATTTTACTCTGTGGTAAATAAATAAAAATGAAAGGTTTTTATTAGCAAATAACAGGAATCTGCACTGAAGTAGTTTTTTAATCTAATTAGGAATGTTCCTTCCAGCTATTTAGCCAAATTTCAGGTTTAATACAAAGAAAACTCTACAAATTTGTGCCCCCCCAAGGGATTTTCATGGTTATATTATAGAAGACACATAACCAGCCTTACAGATTTCTGTATGTGTATACATATAAATGACATTGTGTCATTAAAATATTCTAAGATTAGATTGTCGTGATGGTTGTCAAACTCTGCAAATGTATTTTTTTTAACACTTTTTATGTTAAAGAGAATAAAACAAAACAAAATAAAACAGAACAAAGCAGATCAGAGCAGAACAATGCAAGCAATACAGGATTTCAAAATGAGACAACAGGGCCAGGGATCTAGCTCAGTGGCCTAAGTGCCTGCCTGGCAAGCGCAAGGTTATGAGTTCAATCCCCGGTGCAGCAGGGAAAAAAAAAAAATGAGACAACAGGAAATCAACATTGGCTACCATAGTGTCTCTTGTTTTCTTTGAAATAGTTGTTCATACCTTCACACACAATAAATTCAAACAAAACAAAATAGTATAAAACCAATCAAAACAAGAATGAAAGCATCACAGGCCTTCAAACAATAGGAAATCAACAATGGCTACTATAATGGCTCTTATTTTCTTCAAAATAGATGTCTGTACCTTTTCACATATTGCAATCAAATAATAGAAAACAAACTAAAACCAATCAAATCAAAGAAAAAAAGCGTTATTAGACTTTAAAACATGATGATACGAAATCAGTAATGGCTACCATAATGTTTCGTTTTCTTCAAAGTAGCTGTTCATATCATCACACATAAAAAAATCAGTCCTTATAAACTCTTTAGGAGTAGTTCTAGGCATGCATAAGCCTATACATGTACATCTATCCTTTCTGTGTTAGACAGAATGACAAAACAAAAGAAAAACAAGAAACAAAAGAGACAAATAAATAACAATAACAGAAAGCCCAGAACAATAACAATATAGACTTTCAAAACAAGGTGGTAGGAACATAACAAAGGCTGTTATTTTGTATAGCTATCTCCAAAAGAGTTACTCAGTTTACTCAGATTACCAGATAAAGATGTGCAAAATTGATCTAATCCTATGAATGTTAACTGTTTTGTTCCAACAACTAAGAGAATTAGTAGTATAATCATTTTAGCTATCTTAAGTGTATATATACAAATTTATATCTTTTTTCTTTTCCCTTCCTTTTCTCCTTTTCCCTGAGTTGTTTTTTTTTCCTTTTGAGCAGTTTCTTTCCCTTTCACAGTATTTATTGAAAATTTTGCATCATATTTACTCTTTCAAATTCTTACACTAGAGAGACAATACAGAATTTACACATGTGAGTTTGATTTATTTCACTTAGGAGTATGGTCTCAAGTCACATCCATTTACCTATAAAAGCCTCAATGTGATACTTATTTATAGCTGAGTAGTACTCCACTATATAAAAATATGACATCGTTTTTATCCATTCCTCAGTCAATGAGTATTTGGGTTGTTTTCAAGATTTGGCTATTACAAATTGTGCTGCTATAAACATGGGTGCACATATATCACTGTGTTATGATGTCAAACTCTGCAAGTGTATTACAAGCCATCGAGTTACATAAAAATTTTATGTTAAATAAACTTTATCTTGATGGAGAACCTAGAAAGGCACACCAGCAAAAACAACAATAAAATGCCACAATGTTGAAAGCACAATTTGATAATGACTAGTAATGTTGAAGATGAGCATATCTTACGAAACTTGTAATTCTTCCTCGGATTTGTGCCCTAGAGAAACTTTCCCATGGTTACACAAAAAAACACATGTGAGAAGGATGTGCATTTGCAGTATTTGCTATAACAGTGAAAAACTGAAAACAACCCTGTTAGGGTATTTCAACGCAATAGAGAAGCAGGAGATATCCAAGGGAGGAATTTATTAGGGGCTGAAGATGCAGAGAGGAATGCCCAACTGGCGTGGTTGAACCACTTCCTCTGCTGAGTATGGAGGGGGGCAGAGGGTTATACGATCCCTGACCAGAAGGAAACGGCACTTGGGGCGAGCACTGATGACGTGTCACAGACTCATGGGAATTTCAGCGCACATAGGAGGAAGTTGTAATCAGGGAGGGAGGGGCTAGTGGTCCAGCTATATCACTGCCATATTGTCCAGTAATTTATATTAGGGCAGAAACCTTTCAAACCCAAATTTCTAGCAGCAGGAGAATGCAGAAATACATTATGGTAGGCTCTTACAATCAAATAGTATAAAATACTTAAAGTAAATATCAAAGCTGCTGTGTGAACATGGGTAAATGTCAAAAAGAGAATCTGGGAGAGGTAAGTTATAAAATGTTATAGACGGCCAGGGATCTGGCTCAGTGGCCTAAGCGCCTGCCTGGCAAGCATGAGGTCATAAGTTCAATCCCCAGTACCACAAAAACAAAAACAAAAACAAAAAATAAAGAAAAAAGAATAAAATGTATGGACAATCTGACACCATTTATATAAAGTTAAAAAATATGTAAAATAGCGATATATGTTTGTGGGGCACTGAAGACTGAACCCAGGGCCTTTACACTGAGCTACATCTCTAGCCCTTTTTATATTTTAGTTTTTGAGGCAGGGTCTTGCTAATTTGCATCAGTGTGACTTGAACTTGCTCCTCTTAGTCTCTTAAGTGCTGGGATTACAGGTGTGTCCAGCATACCTGGGTAGCACCGTATTGGCGGCGGTCTGTTATTTTCTATGCTTTTCTGTATGTTCCTAATCATTTTTAAATTAGCATGCATTTATGGTCATGTTAAGTGCTTACATATGCAGTGATCTGAAGAATGAAAAAAAGAGAAAGATTGTTAACAAACAAATAAGAGAAATATATGCTGCTAGTAATAAATCTCTCTCCCTGTTTTTACCTACTGTGTCAGGCACTTAACTTACATGCTTCAATATTACCCAAATCGTTACTCGGCTGGTCTTACCATATTCAGTATTATTCCCAAGAGGCTGAAGCTAAAGATGGTAGTATGCTTATGCTCACAAGCTGATAGATGATGGAGTCATAGAAATATGCAGCGGCCTGGCTTCTAAACCTGCTGGGCCTTAGGTTCTGTAATTCTGCTTCTCAAAGGATCAGTCTGCTTTTCTAGGGGTAGAGAAGCTTTGAAGAGACCAGCACAGTAGCATGAAGAAAAAAACTATGACAATGCCCTAATTTTAGTCTTCTGTGTCTAGTATGAGTAAATTGTGACCGGGAATTAAGAGCTGCATGCCCTCATTCCACTGTGTTGCTGCCTAACTAACTCTTCCAGTTCCTGATTCCTTATCCAGAAGACTCAAAGTGTTTCAAATGCTTTCTAGCTGCCCGATTATTTCTGAGCTTGAAAAACAAAAGTCTTTGTCAAGTCTAAAATGTTTTCCTTCTTTTGCTGAGCTTTCTTCATGTTAGTTTTTATTTATTTATTTATTTTGGTACTGGGGGTTGAACTCATGACCTCACACTTGCCAAGCAGGCACTTATGCTGCTGAGCTAAATCCCCAGCCCTCATGTTAGCTTTTGAATAGACATCATCCAGCATTTGTCTTTCATAAACTCATCACTCTTAGAAATAGCTATTGTGGTAGACAATTTGAGTGACTCCCCTTGAATGCAGAACAAATGCTGTGACTTTGATTATATCGAGACTTATTTCCATATACTGATATGTACAGAGCTGACTATGATGTTTCCTTCTGTCTTCAATTGGCTGTAAGCACTGCAAATAAGGCTAGCGAGGTCCTGGTATGTAATCTCTAAAGCCATCAGCCAGTCTCCTGTTTCCTCACATAGTGCTCTCTGTAAACGACATGAGCACAGCGGGATGGTAGAGCCAGTCAGCTCCAGGACTGTCAACTGGGTTTGAGCCTCGAGATAAAGAGGCTATGAGTCCCCAGGGCACAAAAGTTTACACATCAGAAACTGATGCAACAGCCTCCAAAAACAATTCAGTTGCTACCTTAATTGAATTATGCAGATTGATCTTTCTGCATGTCATTCTCCCTGCATTTTACAATGATCTTTTCTCCCTATCTGGGTAGCCAGCTCAAGTTACTCATGTAGTTCCCCGCCACCCTTTATCACTCATCCTCAAGCCACCCCCTTCTTCACAAGATAATAAATTCTGGGAGAGGCCTTGGATCAGGGCCTTTGTTCACACATCCTCATGGGGATTGGACTTAGGACCCCTTGGCTGCCCTTAACTTTGCACATGTCTTAGTGTCTTTTCTCTTGCTGTGGGTTGCATTGGAGGTGGTAGATTGGAATTAACTTGCCAGGATTCCAATAACATCTCAATGGGATTTCGAATATAACTTGATTGTAAGGAAGACAGAGAAAAGGATGACAATACTTGGGTCACCGTACTCAATATTTGGGATTACAATAAATTATCTCATTAACAAGAAATTCTCTGTGTTGTATGCATGTCCATGGGAAAGGAGGATGGTAGTGTCATTTAGCTGTGAACAAAAATACTTGGTATTAGTGTTGGGGCACAATTACAACGTAAGAATACTTGTGTAAAATAGCAAACTTATAGATATTTCATGATCAATTAGAGGTCTCAGACCAAGTTACTGTCATGCTGTTTCTGCTAAATTCAGTGGACCTTGACAGTGTCCACAGCCCAGTTGCATACCTCCGATGAGCACTGAGTCACAGTGATTGTCTATATCTTAAAGCACCCTGAGCTGATTCAAGGACGCCCTTAACTCTGCTCATTCAGTAAGGGCCTTCTCTCCAGAACATTTCTGTATTATGGTAATGTCCTTAACTGTGCTCATTCTGTAAGAGCCCCCTCTCCTTGTTCACAGAGTGTTTCTATTGTTTCAAGACTAGCCTACCTGTCAATATATGACTCAATGTATGTAACCAATCATGTAACATTTGGTCACTTGCTTTGTACCTCCCACTTCTAAATTCTACATAGACTAAACTCCTCCTTAATTCAGGGCTGTTTCCTATGTGGCATTATCCCACAACAGTCTGCTGGCGTAAAGATTAAATGCTGCCTTCTTATCTCCTCGGTGCAAAGAGTCTTCCATTTGGCATGGTTTTGGTTTGGTTTGGCTTGGCTTGGAAATTTTCCTGCAACATTAGAAGTAGCCTTGCACTCCTGTTTTGTTTAATGTTGTTTCCTCATGTAAGCTGATACATATGTTAAATGGAACAAAGCTTTGTTTTTGAGGGAGTCAGAAACATGAGGGGTACAGGATAAGTAGAACTAATGTTTATTTTAGGAAAATTAGTGTTGTGTAGCTCCTGGAACTATATAATTATTTGGGCATTTGTGTGTGTGTGTTTTCAGAACAGTGATCAGCAATATTGGTGACATTAATTAAAGGAAACAAGTAAGATATCCACATTCCCTGTGATCTGAGTTTTAGGATAAGATTGATTTAGCGAAATTCTTTTTCATGCTATGATCATACTATATGTAAAACCATGACAACGTAGAATGCCATGTATTTTGACGAGAGTACAACCTGTGTGGCCATATTATCCGGATTCAATCTGAGTTCTGCCATTGCCATTTATATATTGGATAACTTTGGAAAAATTAGTTAACCTATCCATGCTTTAGTTGCCTCATTTGTAAAATGGAAATCATCATAATTATGATTAGAGTCCTGAAGAGTGAGTTAATACAACTAAATCATTTAAGACAGGGGAACAAGGTATTCCTGGCAGTCACTTTCTACCTACACTTGCCCATTATTCATGGCTGACTTTGAAGAGATTCTCTCAACTGTTAGTTACAGACTTTGACTGTTGCCCTTTTTTTATTTCTTCAAAACCAAATGACGATAAAGTTACCTTCCTCGTACATTTTCCTAAAGCCAAGAGACAACCCATCTGCCACTGAAGAGCAAATGTATTGCTTTTAACTTTTAGAAGAGTAAGAAAGAAAATATCTCTGTAAAGACAAGTTCTACCTTGTAGTGGACCTCATCTACACTGCCTCGTAGTCCTGAGTGCCTAATGTACTCAGATGTCCAGTCGCTGGAGCACAACCAAGAAAGAGGTCAAGGGTACTGCTGTACAGGGAAGGTAATACAAGGATCTGTAATGACTGACCCAATACTTTGGGCTCCAATAGTTTGTTTCATTGAATTTTATATTTGCTAAAGAACCAATAGGCTTCCGGCCATTCATTCACTGGCCAGTCTAAGCCCCATTGCTAGCAAACAATGGGAAGGAGAGGAGGGAAACTCTAGACCTGGTTTCAGCTGCCAGGGAAATTTTGGCACTGGTTAAATCTCTACTTGATGACTGGCATGGGAAGTAGAAAGTTCAGACTCCCTAACAATTGGAGGTTTCAGGGAAAAATAGGTCCTGGTTATTAACCTCTTAATAAAAATAAAAATAAAAGAATATTTCTTTTATTCTTCTTTGAATTGCCTTATTATGACTCAAGCTAGGTTTGGTTTGGTTTTGTTTTGTTTTGTTTTGTTTTGTTTTGTTTTGTTTTGTTGTAATTCCAAGGACTTCCCTCAAGTATAATTTAGTTTCACTTAACTTTTAAAACAGACACCGCATTCAAAATTCAAAGGGTAGAATGAAATGACTCACTTTTTATTCTCAAACTAATGTTACCAGCTTCTTGTATGTTCTTCTGAAGAAAGTTTATGTCTATATTGTTGGCCCTTCATATCCACACGTTCTGCTTCTGTGAATTTCAATAAATGCAGACTAAAAATACTTGAAAAAAAGTTGCATCTTTTGTGAGCAGGTACAGACTTTTTCTTATCATTATCCTTTAAATAATAGAGTAAAAGCAAGTAGTTATATAGGATTCACATTGTATTAGGTATTACAAGTAATCTAGAAATGATTTAGTATATCAGTAAGATGAAAGTCTAGAAGAAGACTTACTGGGTTAATGAACATTTGTACATGAAAATTTTATAAGTGCTCCACAAAATTGTATCAGTTTACAATCCTCCTAGCATAAGAATGCTTGTTTGCCCAGATCCTTTTAATAGTATGTCATCAAACTATTTAATCTTTGCTAATATAACAGGCAAAAAAGAGCATCTCAAAAAATTTTATGCTCTTAAACTTTAAGCCAAACTTTTAAAAAATGAAGATGAGCATCTTTTCATATATTTTATAGCTTCTGTTATTCTCTGAGATATCTGTGTATATTCCTTATTCAGCATGCTTTTGAAATATTGGAATTTTTATATGACTTTGTAAGGAACTTTTAATATTTTGAATGTTTTAACTTTTGTGATTTCTTTCTTTTTTCTTTCTTTTTTGCTTTTGAAGCAGGATCTTGCTATGCAGTTCAATCTGGCCCTCTCACCGTACAGCCCAGGCTGGCCCAGACAATCCTCCTGTATAGAGATTCCTTTTTCATCCTTACCACAGTGTGGGAAGTTTATATTTGTAATGCCATGGAAATGTTATTGGAATTCTTGTGAGTTAATTCCAACCTGTCACTTCCAGTGCAACCCATGGTGAGAATAAAGACACTAAGACATATTTATAATTATGGGAGGACCAAGGGTTCCTCAGTCCAGCCAGGATGAGGACTCATTGGAATAAAGGCCTCAACCCAAATCTAACCCAGATTTTATTAATTCACGAAGACTGGAGTGGCCTGAGGATGAGTGATTGTGAGAATGATGAGAAACATGTGAGTGCTATGAGCAGGGCTAGCCAAGAGGACTGAAAGCACCTCTGCAATATGCAGAGAGAAAAATACACAAAAAGGCCAATCTGCATAACATAATTGAGGTAGCATTTAATGTTTAGGAGGCTGTTGCTTCAGTTTCCAATATGTAAACTTTTGTGCCCTGGGAGTCATAGCCTCTTATCTCAAGGCTCAACCCAGTGGCTCTGTCATGCCACCCAGCTCAACCATGTTTAGGGAGACACTGCGTTGAGGAAACAACTGTCACGTAGCTTCACAGATTATGCATCAGCACCTCAGCTAGCCCTGTTTACATTGCATACAGCCAACTGAAGGGAAAAGGAAATGGCTTAGCCAACTCTGTACATATCAGTACATGGAGATAAGACCAGGTTAGTCAAAATGGAGATACTTGCTCTTTATTCAAGGAGAGTGGTCCAGGTGATTCTCCACACTCCTGCTTCAGCCTCCTGTGAAACTTTGTGATTTAAATTGTAAATGTTTTTTCTCAGTTTGGGTTTTGATAAGGCTCATAATCAGATTTATTTTTCCATATAGATTTTTAAATTTTTAAGTAGTAGAATTTATAATTTTTTTTAAAATCTGGGCTTCCTTCTCCCTACTTTTGTTCATGCTCAGAAAGGATTTCCCCCGTGAGAAGATTTTTTAAAAATATTCTGTGGTTTCTTCTCGTACTCTTGTGATTTTATTTTTCCCACACATTCACTTGTGCAGAATTTATTTTAGTGTAAGCATGATATGTGGATCTAAATACGTTCTAAATACTCTAACAGTTTCTAGTAATCTCTTCCCCCTAATTTTAAATATCATCTTTATCAGCTGTGTTTGTACGTCTCTTTTCTGTCTAATTCTGGACTCTGTAGTCTTTTCTGTTAATGTCAATTTATTCATGTGTAATTATTATATTGTTTTAATTACTGTAGCTTTATAGTATCCATTAATGTCTGGGAAAGATAGTCCATCTCTGTTACTCTTCATTCTCAGAATTTTCTTCTCCTCTACTTGCTTGTTTACTATTGCATGCATGTGGACTATTTGTGTAATATGCTAATATTAAAATATGCTTATAGTTCTAAAAAATCATTTTGCTGCTTTTATTAGGACTGCTTTGCATTCATCACTCGGCTTGAAGAGATGTGATATCTCCTTAAGTTCAAAGCCATCCTGGGCTACATAGTAAGTTCAAGGCCAGCCTGCATGACAAAGCAAGACTATATCTCAAAAAACCAAAAAGAAAGAAAGAAGTTGAATTTTTGCACATTAGGTATACTTTGAGAAAAGGCAAGAAGACAATAAACCAAAATGCTAATACTAGCATCTATGAGGGTTGAATTGTGGGGCTCATTTTTTCCTTTGTGTTTTGTTATTTTTTTTAAACATTTCTGTAAGAGCTAATAAACAATAAATTCTTTAAAAATTATGTAGCATAATGGGAGTGCGGCTGAAAAATATTTGCTGAATCAAGGCAGCTAAGGGATTTCTGCACTAAGGATATCATGGAACTATGAAGTAGTACGTTTTCTTGATTGCTTAACCCACTTTTAGTTGAATATTCTGTTACACATAAGCATCCCGAACTTATAGTTTTAGATGAACTAAATTATATAATTATATAAAGTACTTAGTATGATACTGGCACACAGTAAATGCTCAATAATAGAAATTATTATGATCTTGGTTAACGTTATCTAAGCATGACTTTTAGTTTGTAGCTTTTGATCATTAGTAAAGAATAAAGGATTTTTTCTTTGTGTTTAACGAACAATTCTAAAATTTCTCAAGTCTAAGCACATATATAATGATAATCTGCTCAACAATGGCCAACAGAAGATTATAAGGGAGCTGAAACATTCATATTGCCTACTGACACTGTAGCTGTCATAGCATCATAGCACAAAACATTACTCATGTGTTTTCTGTGATGTTGTAAACAATCCTACTGAGTTAACAGTCATAAATGTTTAGCACATACAATTATGTACAGTATATAATAATAAGGGAATAAAATGACTATCTTACAGGTTTTGTATGTATTACACTATAATTTTTATCAATATTTTAGAATGTATTCCTCCTACTGACAAAAGAAAAAAGCTAATTGTAAAATAACATGCTATGCTGCTGGCAGTAGCCTTAGATTATTTCATGTTTACTATGATTCCTGATTGCATTAAGAGGCCATGTCAAATGACTAACCTACGCTATCATAAACACTATGATGTTTGTACAACAAAATCACCCAACAATACATTTCTCAGAACATATTCCTGCCATTAAATGACACGTGACTGTCATATATAAACCAAATAGTTGATGCTGTTTGACTTCCCAAGAAATGAAACATATTGGAAAGTAAAGCTGAGTTAGCACAGAATATTGAACTATTAGATGAGCTACAGGATCAATTATCAATTTGTTCTCTGGATCTATGCAAAGTTATTCAAGTTTTACAACTTGCATTAAAAAATTGTACGTGCTTACATGAAGATTTTCATTTTTGAAAATTAAAATAACAAAACTGACCACCAAGAACGAGGTGGAACAAGGTGGAACTTGTAGTGGAACGAGGTGGGTTTATGACTCATTGAAGAGTGGAACATTTATCAAAAAAAGCATGAAGCATCTTAATGAAAGGGTGTCAGAAAGAACCTGTTATGGGATTTGGGTTTTGGGTGGTTAATTTAGGAACGGGATTAAGATGATAAGGATTTGCTCTAGATTGGCTATAATAAAGCACAAATCTATTTCTGTGTCTCTCAATAAATCTTACCCACAAGAAGAGGAGGTTTAGGAGGAAGATATATAATACACCATAGTCATAGGAATGATATCATTATTCATAGGTTTCACTCACGCTTGCGAGGAGACAGTTGTACAAGGGTGAATGAAGGCCATTCAAGTATAATTTTGACCAGTTCCAATGTCCACGGCTGTCCCATGTGTAAAACACATATTTTCCCTCTGAAAGTTTTCAAGATCTTTTTCTTTCATAGCATCAGTTAAAAGTTCAAATCTCATAGCATTAGTTAAAAGTTCAAATCATCAACTCAAGGGTTCAAAATATTGTTAGCTAAATCAGGGACGCTTGAGCCTCCTGAGTATAATTACATCATGGTCACAATTCCTCCCTATTCATGGACCTGTGATGCTAACAAGTCACCTGCTCACACTCTAGAAAAACAATGATGGAACAGGTATAGGATAAGTGACAAGCACTTTGATACTAAAAGAAAGTACAAACTGACCTGGGTGTGGGGGTCTACACCTCTCACTCCAGCATTCTGTGAAACTGAGGCAGGAGGATTGCAAGTTTGAGCCCAGGATGGGCAACCTAGTGAAAACCTGTCTCAAAACAAAATAGTGAAAATGGGCGGGAGTTATAACTCAGGGTGAAAGCCCTGGGTTCAATACCCAACACTGAAAAATTTTTTCGCTGGGCTCTCGGATTTTTCCTTACACTACCTTGGTTATTCTTTCTGCATGAAGGCCATTGACAGTCATTCTTAGAATTCTGCCCACTATGGCAATGATTTTTTTGTGTAGTCTACATTTGAGATATTTTGAGGGACTCACTAGAGATACATAGGAGCACATGTTACAATTTAACATGACTCAGATGTTTAGAAAGATGATGAAACGGTATTCCAATTTCTAATCACCATGATATTAACAAACATGTGTCAGATTATGAGTAAATCATTTCCCCACCAGCGATGTCCTATTCATGAATGATGACTCCTACAGTAAGGAGATCCGTTGGTAAGGATGATCTGATAGTGATTATCTCAGTAATGAAGTATGAGGAAAGCAAAGAACTAAGAAAAAGAGACAATCTGGGACTTGAAGCTTAGAACATGATCATGCTTCTAATTCTGTTTGGGAGGAATCTTCAAGATTTTTGAGGAAGTAGAGGGGTTAATATTGTTGGAACTGCAAGCCAGAAATAACATTGTCAACAGAGTAAAAATGGACTACTAGATAAAAGTGAGATGACACTGAGGACAAAAATTACAGTGATAGTGTGGGCATTTTGCTCTTCATGTATTAAATGATGGCCCTAGCCTTTTGTCAATCTAAAGTGTTCTCTGAGGCATTCCTGCCTCTTAGTGCAGTCATGGGTTTGTGCTAATATAGTAACCATTTCTTGTCCAGCTTTACGGTGAACAAGGGCAAAGATTACAGCAGGTTATAATTACGGTTACTACAGTGCATAGGTTTATGTGAAAATTCAGCCTCTGGGGGGAGAATCACCCAAATTTTAACAGCACAGAGAGAATAAGAATTCTGGATTCTGGCCTTATGAGATAATTTAATGAACATCATTTATTGAGCGATTCTTTTAAAGACTGTGTGTTTTGTGTTTTATGAATGTTATCTCTTTGAGTTCTTAAGGTAATCCTTCAGCAGTAGGAACCTTTGGGTCTATTATTAGTAAGTGTTGCAGTCTCTGTGGCACTCTATGTACCCACGGTTTGCCCATTAAATTGAGATCACCTACTGACGTCTGTTGCCCACACCACTCTGGACATCATGAGGAGAGGGACTCTTTCTGAACCTAGTACAAGCAGTACACTTGCACTGAGCTAAATTGTCTGCCTCCAAAGCCCATGCTATTATCATCTGACTTGATGTGCTAACTACATGAAAGAGTAGCCCTAACATTCTAAAAATGTGACAGGGCCCTGTTGAGCAACCCAGAAGCTTCCAGTTTCTATCTTCCCAGCTTCAAATCCACTAGGAAAAGATTCTCTTTATTGCCATGTCTACAAAAAGTCTCCAAATTGTTTTCAAAAATAGGAATAGATTATAAAAGGCAAAAGAAACCTAGGGATAAGTAGTATCTAGCTTGAGCGTTGCTCCTCGATGCCAGGGACCCAAGCTCCTCTAGTTCCTTCTCAGTTCATGGATCTCCTTTATGGTGCAGTATGGCTGCTCCAGTTCCTGTAAGCAGTCAGTAATTCAGTCAGACACGGAAGGAAGAAAACCACAACCTCTCCATTTAAAGGCATTTCTCTGAAATTGCACTTAAGACACTGTTTTTGTACCACTGGCTAAAACTTAGCTGCATGGCCACACCTAACTACAAGGAAGAGTGTGCCCAGAGCCAACACTGGGGGTTGTGTTACTAACAAAGAAACTGAATGAATATTGAAAGACAACTAACATCCCTGTCATACAGGCCTATTCATCAGTTTGTAACTAACTAGTGGACTGGTGGGACAGAGTATCTTCCCCCCACCAAAAAAATGGAATGTTGCTATTCAGAGAAGGAGAAATGATACTGGGCCTTAAGACTTAAACTCCTTACGTTAGTTAATTTTCAGGGTTTCAAGCAATGAAAAATTCCACTCACATATTCTTAACATTTAAAGGAGACTTATTGGATTATGTAACTGAAAAGTCCAGAGGTAGAGCAAATTTTCAAAAGTAGTTGATTTAGGTTCTATAGTCTACTGATGGGATTTACCTTTTTGTGTAAGCATCATTCTTTTCTGACTTCCTTCATCATGAAAAAATGGTAGAAAAATTTTTCACATTTGTACACTACAGTTCACCAGGACCATGTTGTGTACTGAACTTAGTAGCATAGACCAAATGGAGATTTACCATTCTCTTGCCTCTGAGAGATGAGGATAGTGAAATAACAAGACTAGTCGAAAATGAGGGAAGGCATACTCCTCATAGCGTAGTCTTTGTGTTACTGGAAAGTAAGGAGAGCGCAGAAAGGATACCGGTCAGTGTTCATTACCAACCTTAATCCCGTGTGAAGCAGAGACTAAATCTTTAATATCTAGCACTGGGCATGGCATACAAGTCACTGATGAATAATTATTGATTGAATGGGTATTAATGCCCAGGAAAGGTCATGTACCTAACTCTACCATAATCTCCTACCCCACAGTTTACTAATGCCACAGTTTACCCCCACCTACCCCCACAGTTTACTAATGCCACCTTTGTACCTCCTGGTTAAATCAACTGGGCACAAAGGTGTCCCGAATTTACCCCAACTACAGGCCAAAGCATGACCTCTGGGCTATACACTGTCATGGATATCCTCTTGGAGGTTTGTAATAGGGGATAGGGCCCAGCAGTTATGATTTCCTGCGGGAAGTATTAATTTAAGTAGCAAAACAAAAGGGGTAGGTGCAAGCCATAGTTAATAGGGACTACTCATAGGTGTTTCCGTAGAACATGGTCACATGTCAGAACTGAAGGGCAAATAAATCTACAAAATAAGCAGTAAACCCTGGAATTAACAGTCCAGGAGTCAAGCATGGGTAAAGAAGGCAAACAGGAAGTGAGTTAAGGGGAAAACTCAGGATGTAAATGTGAATGAGATCGAGTGGAGGCCTCTGTTCTCACAGGTACATCCCCAGCAGTCATAGATGTGGGCCTGAGAGCCACAAACTGTGAGGCAAATTCCAGAGAGGTGAGACCTCTTAAAGGAGTCAACCGTACCCCACTGCTCACCGCTGGAACCTAGAGATGCTGGGGGCCAGGGGAATGGCAACTTGGAGAGCAAACAGCTATCCCTGAGGAAATATACTGACGAAACAGTACAGCAACTAACTCTAAAGTCAGATTGCCTGGATATAAATGCCACCCTGCCACTTCCTGTCCATGTGATTTTTGCTCAAGTCAGTCAATTTTTCTGCCCTTCCATTTCCATCCATGTGAGAGTTTGTACATTCTTTGTTAGAAAATTAAACAAAGTAGCAGTCCTAAAGCTTATTTGCATAGACTCTGATACACTGAAACAATGAATAAATGCTCACCATTATTGTCAACAGCAGCCAACTGTGGTACTACTTAGCAACAAAGAAAACAAGGGAACAAATTAGAAATCCGTGGTCCGTTCTAGAGCTCTTAGGTGCCAGCTCTGAATTGCCAGGCCTTTTAGAACTTCGCACAAGGATCTCATGTGCCTCAATCCCCTCCCTGAAAGTTGGCTAAAATGTCCACATCTCCTTCAGATCTCAGCTCTTACATCCCTTCCTCAAGGTTGGAGCGGCTGCTGTTATAGAGGTACTGGTCTGATGAGTGCACTAAGGACATCTGAATTTTCCTACCCAGCATTAAGCGTGGCCTACAGTGAGAACTAGGGCAAAGGCTTAGTTTCTCTGCCTAAGATCCTGCTAGCACCTGACACAGAGGCCAAGTTACAATCCACTCGTTCATCTTCTTTTAGCAAACATTTACTAAAAACACCCTCTATATCAGGCAGTCAGCTGAATTATGGTGATCTGAATCGAACATCCAAGCACAGACCTTGCCCTGTTGAGTTTTCCTGCTATACAAAGGAAATAGACACTTAAAGTGCCATGGGGATCTTAAAAGGGGAGATAAAGGATGCGGTGTGGACCATGGGTCTCCGAAGAAGTACATAGGACAACAAGTAGCACCTAGTGATAACAAGGGAGCCCACAAGGCTGAGAAAATGGCCACACCCACCTTGAGTAAGCATATGCTGTGGTTTAGATGAATGTCTCCCTAAAACCAATGTGTTAAAGGCTGGCACTAGCAGGAGGTAATGAAATCTCTAAGAATGAAACTATGGGATAGGACTGTGCCCTCAAAAGCTGTAATGAGACCCCAGCCCATCCTGTCTTTGCTTCCTGGCTGATGAAGTAAACGGTTTTGCTCCACCACACACACCTGTCCTGATGTGCTGCCTCACTACAGGCTGAAAGATATAGGTCCAACTGATCTAGTCCAAAACTTCCAAAATCATTAGCCAAAAATAAAACTTGTCTCTTTATAGTTTCATATCTCAGGTATGTCATTGTATTAATGCAAAAGTGATTAATGTAACATGTAGAAAAATTTTCCCCAGGAAAATGGTACATCAGAAACCTTAAAAGTGTATTTTTGTAACTGGTTTCCTCTACAAACAAAATTTTAAAATACATATGAAGCCGGGTGTGGTGGCTCACGCCTGTAATCCCAGCACTCGGGAGGCTGAGACAGGCGGATCGTTGTGAGTTCGAGACCAGCCTGGGCTACAAAGTGAGCCTAAGGCCAGCCTGAATGGCATAGTGAGGCCCTGTCTCAAAAACAGGGCTGGGGTTCTAGCTCAGCGGTCTAAGCGCTTGCCCAGCAAGTGCAAAGTCATGAGTTCAATCCCCGGTGCCGAAAAAAATAAATAAATAAAATAAAATAAAATAAAATACATATGAAGGCTTGGGGTCATTACTCAGTGGCAGAGGATTCACCTAGTGTATGTGAGACCGAGACAGCAACAACATATTTCTTAGAGAATTTATAAATGGAAAATAATACACAGGACCTGGAAAACAATCAGTTCTGCAAAATGATGGCGATAGTGGTTATCATCATCATAATCATTGTCATTGGCATCCTGTTGGTGATGGGTGGGAACTGGGTGGAGGCTGAAGAATGCTTCAGTATAAAGAAGGTATAAAAAAGCACATTGTCATCATTTTCCTTTTCTAAGACACAGATGGAGATAAACAGATTGTAAAAATGCAAAAGAACAGTTAGGGAGACTGTAACTTTCAGCCCAATATTCTCAGGTGCACATAAAGTTTACAAAACCTTTGGCCAAAGCTAGAACTTTTGTGTGTGTGTGTGTGTGTGCCAGGAATTAAACTCAGGACCTTGCACTTGCCAGTCAGGTGCTGTGCTACTCAGCTAAATCCCTGAGCTGCCAAAGCAAGAACTTTGACTTCTCTAATTCTATCAAGATTTATAAACAACTTCAAGAATAGCATAACAATACCAATAAAATCAAAATCAATGTATGAGCAAACAACCTTTTAGGAAAAGTCACACTTCCATTGATGTATCCTTCCAGAAAAGGTTTCCAAAAATGAGGTCTCTCTTTCTCCCTTCCCTAGCCTCAGAACCTGAGCACTGCTCAATTTTGCTTTCCCAACACGTACTATTTCTTTCAGGGTTTCAGCAAATTCATGGTTTTCCAAGAGCAATGGGTAGGGACTTCACGTTATTGTAACCAGGGACCCAGACTTGTGATTTCACAGAAACAAATACACTCTCGGTATTGCTGATCATTGTAATGTTAATAAAAAGGAGAACTGCAACAAGTCAGGTTCTTCTAGTCAGGGAAAAGAGAGGATTATAGTGCCAGGCCCTATTGGGTTACAATTTGGGTGTTTGTTTTGTTGTTGTTGTTGTTGCCTTATTTTTATTTTCGAGAGGAAGATGGAACACAGATAAATTACTGTTTTCTTGCTCACTGATCAGGAGGCAGACCCTGATATCTATAAAGACTCCTCATCAAGGGCCCTTGGCTGTGGAATCCATGACTGAGTTGGACAGATTTCAGCATCCTATCTGGCCTTCTTTTGGTAAAGGCAGAAATTGAGTTTTGCTTGGCATCCTCACACCTAGCAGAAACTAGGCCCAGCTCGGCCTCATGAGCTCAGGTATGGCTTCCGCTTGAAAGTTTTATTGTGAGAGCATCAAGTTCAAATAATGACTTCTTAAAATACTCCATGGCCTGCGTCTTCCCAAACTCAGCCTTCATTTCTAACCATTCCTCTGTTGCAAGTTATCTTCCAGCCATGCAGAACTTCTTTCTGTTCTGCAGCAGTCAGTGCCACTCTAGCCTCTGACCATTTCTCTCTGCCTGGAAATTCTTCACATCCCCTACTCATTGGTGAAAACACCCACTTGCCCTCCAGGTTTTTGCTCAGTTATCATCAACTCTGGAATACATACGTTCCTCCCCAACCCCGTGCACAACCATGATGAAAGGCCTCATACACTTCAGGAAGGTATTTACAAAATAGTCTTGCTCATGTACACTGTATTCCCAGGCTTATCAATGGGTAGTGCGTAGAGTCAGCAGTAAACATCTACTGAAAGAATGAGTGACTGAATGAATGAATCAACGAATCAATGAAAGGTACCTGTTCCCACCAATGACCAATCCCTGTGACTGCTTTCCATAAGGACTTAGATGGTAAAGAATACTTCTGGTGTCCTTCAACTGGGTGTCCCAGACCAAGAAGTAGAAGCTTGTATAAAGGACATGGGAAAACATTTTTTATATAAAATAAAAACAATAAAGTGATTTAGAAAAAAAAGTCCTGGAAAAATAATTTTACTGATCCCCTGTGGGATGGATATACTTCAGTGCTCATTTGTTTGTTTGTTTGTTTGTTTGTTTGTTTTGGTACTGGGGATCAAACTCAGGACCTTGCACTTGCTAGGCAGGTGCTTATGCCACTCAGCTAAATCCCCAGCCCTCAGTGCTCAGTTTTAAGGAAACATCTTCCAGCCTGCTTCTGAGCATTTGTTCTGTATTTCTCACAGGGAGGAACTTACGTCTGTAGCATAGATGAACCACTAAGATCAGTCTTCAGATGATTCCTCGGGCTGCTCCATAACAATACTGAACTCTTAAAACTAATACTAAGGGTGTTGTAGTCAGGGGTTGCAAAGAGAACAATTACATACAGGACACAGAATTTATAACATTATTTTATGATAATTATCCAGAGTTAAATACAAGAAAATGCAGGATGTCTGTCCACAACACTAAAAACCCAAGAAAATTCAGCCAAGGGCCTGGATCCCATAGCAATGTCCTGCACGAGTCCAGCTGAAGACCTAGGGCCTATGACAATGCCTTCCATGAGTCCAACTGGAGGCCTAGCGCCCATGATGATGACTCATGCAAGTCTGCTTCACGAATCTGCACTGGAAAGGCCCAAAGGTTAGTAGTGGAAGCTAGAAAATCCATGCCAGCCAGGTGAAGATCTGTGCCAGTAGGTTGAGGGTTCTGCAGTGGAGCCAAGAAGCTCCAATAAGAAATAGGGCTCCCTGAAAAGTACCACAGCCATCCTCAGCAACAGTGAGGTTCCAAACTCTTTCAATGATGAGAGCAGTCGAGTATGTATCAAGAAGCCAGTGTGACAAACTTCTCCTGGAGATTAAACAGCACACATCTTCCCCTCTAGAGCCAGGAAGCGATGCTCAACATAAGGACCAGAGCTCCCACGAAGTGAACCACAGCCATTCTCAGCAACAAGGTCCCGAGCTCCTCTAATGATAATGGCTGAATTTCTATCAGGGAAGCTAGCATGACAAGCTCCTCCAGGAGAACCAATGGCTCCAAATAACAACACTTAGGAGAACCCCCAATGCCTCGCTCTTCCTCTCCATGTCTCCTTTTATGCTGGCAACTTTCCTCAGGTGGGTCATCTACCCTCAGCACCACGCTGATTTAAATCAGCTGGTGTTAAGTTCACCACCAGTTTTTAATCCATACCAAAGGGATTCATCCTCTTCAGACTAGGACTCATAATTCAAGACTTGATTGTAAGTGTGGCAGGAAGAGAGGCCAAGACTTGGCATGAGACCTATTTACTAAGTGACAGAGAATAACGCCAGTGGAAGGGCCAGATAGAAGCCACCTTTGTCAAGAGGCACAGCAGCCTCAGTAACAATCGGGTACCCACTGGCAAGGGAGCTTCCAATCAAGAAGCAGCGGGAGTTTGAAGGTGCGTTCATGGCTGGCTCCAGCAAGAGAAAGAGGATGGTCTCTCCCATCAGAGTTGAGTTCAGCACTAAACTTGGGATAAGACGTGTTGGAACTGCCAGTTGGTACAGGAGAAAGAAGCTAGAAGTGGTAGAATTTCGGTCAGAGAAAGTCTCCCTTCTGAAACACTGGCCTCTTCAGAGGGATGTGAAAGATGCTGGGCCTGTGTAGGAAGGATCTAAGGGATATATGAGAGGCACGGAATTAGTGGACAATAACCAGATGCTCATGAAATCAGAGGGGTAGGAAATGAGGTGGGGTTTATGCTAGGACAGAATCATATTATTGAATCCTACATGACGTAACCCATTTTCTCTCTGAGCTCTTGAGGATGATGAGGGGTGAAACTGATGGACAGCAGTGGGGAATGAACCAAGTGTAGTTTAGTAGACAGAATAAAGAAAAGTTCTTGTTTGTTAAGAGGTGCCCAATGGAGGACACTGAGGAGACGCCCAAGTTCAGGGGTTTATACACACTTTGTTGGACTATTTTTCTGGGCATGTGAAAATGAGACAATGTGGTTGCCACTTTCAGCTAAGCTTCTGAGTCAGAAAAAGTAGATTTCCTTGCACCCCAGCCTCCCAGGTCTTATCTCAGTTTGCCTAGGCCCTTGTCCTATGAAATAATCTGTTGCTGTTTTTAGCTAGGCCTCTGACAATAGGAGAACCGATGTCCCCTCCTCCCCTGCCCTCTAGCTTCTTCGTCTCACCAGGCATAGTGGATTCCACTGGGAAGATGGATAGCATGAGAACCCTAGAGCTGTGAGCACCTTCCAGGTGCTGAAGAAGCTTTGGAATTTGGGGTCTTCGTCATGGAGGAAAAGAAAGCAATAATTCCCAACTGCATGATGAGAAGAGGGTCTTCACACTGTGTATTCGTGGAGGTGACTGGGAGCTGATGGATGGGAACAGTATTGGTGGATGTGGGAAGGCAGCATCGAAGGAAGGCCTGGAATTGGAGCAGAGAGCAAATCACCAAAGCAGTGAGGTTGTGAAAGCAAATTTCATTTCGCAGACTCTGAAAAAAGTAAAGCACCAAAAGAATACTCGAGTGTTTAGGGCCTAGCCAACAAGGCCTTTTCAGAGATGTCTGAGGGCTGGAAAAAGGGCCAGGGTTGGGGGTGTGAAG
>RJWT010008452.1:0-26267 GCA_004365215.1 Cuniculus paca | reverse complement strand
ACATTACATAGATCAATATCAAATTATAATCACACGGTCACTATAGTAGCTACAAAATATTTTTAAGACAGAAGAAAAATTTACCAAAGGAAATTTTAGGCTATATTCTAGATACCATATGTTTAAAGAACTTACTATTTTTATGAGACCCAAAACCAAAAGTAAGTTTTAGTTGTACAACGTGGTAAATACAGTTAGTTACAATATATATTTTTTATTTTATTTTAGAGGGAGTAAAACCAAACAAAACCAAACAGACTAAAGCTAATCAAAACAGAACAATGAAAGCAACACAGGACTTCAAATCAAGATAACAGAAAATCAACAATGGCTACCATAATGTCTCTTGGTTTCTTCAAAACAGCTGTCCATACCATCAGACATAAAAAAAAAACCAAAACAAAACAGAATAAAACCAATCAAATCAAAACAACGAAAGCATTATAGGACTTCAAAACCAGATAATAGGAAATCAACAATGGCCACCATAATATATCTTCAAATAGCTGCTCATACCATCAGGCAGAATAAAACCAAACAAAACAAGACAATAAAACCAAACCTAACAAAACAATGAAAACAATACAGAAATTCAAAACAAGGTAATAGGGAATTAGCAATGGTTGCCACCTTCCCTTTTTGGGCATTTCCTCTCCTATCACTTTCACAATATCTGTTGTACATTTTGGATCCCACTAACTCCTTCGGATTTTTATGCTAGCGAGATAACATGATATGAGTCTGAACCATTTCACCCATGAGCATTATCTCAAGTTGTATTCATTTACCTACAAGAGCCTCAAGATTATCCTTCTTTATACCTGGATAGGTTTCCTTTGTATAAAAATACCGTATCTTCCTTATTCATTCTGTGGTTGATGGGCAAGCTAGCCCTGCTTTTTTCAGGTTTCCTGTCATATGGAACATTGTTTTCTCTTCTTTAACCTTCGGTCTATGAATTTTCTTTTGAGTTAAATGTTTCTTGTATACGGCATATTGATAGATCATGTTACTTGATCTACTCTCCCTGTGTTTCTTTTTATTGATGAACTGAGGCCATCTACATTAATGGTCATAACTGGCATGCACTGGCTCGTCTCTGCTATGCTATCCTCCTGCTGTTGGCCTCCCACTTTTTCCCTCCATTCAATTGCCTGCTCTGTTTGGTGATACCCCTCTGCTGTTGTTCCTGGAACCATGGTCATCCTCATCTCTCTCTAGAATATCTTTTAGCATCCTCTGTAGGGTTGGTTTGGTGGTTATGAATTCCTTCAGTTGTTCTTTATCATGGAAGTATCTTATTTTTCCATCAATTTTGAAAGATAGTTTTGCAGGGTACATCAATCTGGGTTGGAAGTTGTTTTCTTTCAGGATTTAAAACACTTTACTCCAAGTCCTTCTTGATTTGATGGTTTGTGTCAAGAAGTCTGTCATGATTCTGATGGGTGTTCCTCTATAGGCGATCTGTTTCTTTTCTCTAGCAGCTTCTAATATTCTGTTCTTGTGCTGAATTTCTGGGATCATGATTATTATGTCTGGCTGTAGATTTATTTTGGTTATAGCTAGTTGAAGTTCTATATGCCCTGCTTATCTGTATGCTAGGCCTTTTTCTCATGTTTGGGAAGTTTTATGCTATTACTGCTGTAGTCTTTTCATGTAATTTGTGTTGATTCCTATTTTTTCATTGACACCTATCAGTATTAAATTACTTTTCTTTGTGTTGCAGTCATTGAACTGTTTTTTCCTGGATATTTTTAAGAGATTTTTCCATTGGGCATGGTGGCACACTCCTGTAGTCCCAGCACTTGGGAAGCTGAGGCAGGAGGATCGTTGCACGTTCAAGACAAGCTTGGGCTACAAAGTGAGCTCAATGCCAGCCTGAACTGCATAGTGAGACCCTATCTCAAAAAGACAAAAAAAAAAAAAAAAAAAAAACCTTTCCTTTCATGACTGTTAACTGCAATCCTGTCTTCAAGGTCTGAAAGTGTATCTTCAGTATCTTTCAAGTAGTTTTGCCAGCTTTCGATGGAGTTTTTAATTTCCTGGATATATCTTTGAATCTGTTTCATGCATTGTAATTCCTTCCTATATTGGTCAATCAAGGTTTCCATCATTTATTTATACTTTTCTTTTTTTAAATCTATGTCTTCTTTAGATATGCTAAACGATTCTTTCATTATGTTTGTGATTGCTCGTTTTACCTGAGATATTATTTCTGACCTGATTACTTCTACAGCCTTATGAAGTTGTTTCTTTACTTCAATTGCTATATTTTCAGAGATTTCATGTGTGTCACTTCCATTTTCTTCCATGTCTGTATCTTCCAAGCTTGATCTATGTGGGCTGGAGGTCTGAGATTGCCTTTTGCTCCTTCATCTTGATATTTTCCTAGGTTCCTTTCAACAAACCGGTTGTGGGTTGTCAGCTACTTCCCATGTTGACTGCCCCTCCTTGATGTAGGGGATTGAGTGAGGCACTCTCTCGGTTACTTTTCTCATTGCTGGGACAAAACACCTGACATCCACAGTGAAGCAAGGAAAGGTTTATTTAGCTTACAGTTTCTGGAGATTTCAGTCCATAATCAGCTGGCTCCAAGGCAGGGTGGCCTGGCACTGGGGCAACACTTCAAGGCAGCAGCCAGAGCAAAAGAGAAGAAAAGGCAAAAACACAAGCCTCTTCTCTACCCTTATATTGTACATAGGCCACCCCCACTCCAGGGCAGGTGTAGCACTCACAAAATCTCCTTGTCCTCTTTTGCACAGGATGAGGATATTTACAAAGTAAGAACCTTGGCTCCCTGCTGAGTCTCTCAGTTAAACATCAAAATTTCTCAAGTTGACACAGTATATCAACCATAACAGGTACCTAGGTTCCATGGGAGACAATGCAGTGTGGGACGGGCTTCTCCAGACCTCTACAGCTATACTGAGGCTTCCACAATGGCCCTGGGTGTGTGGTGGTGGAGCAATTTCTTCTCTCAGCCTGTGTGGCTACACTGGGACTCACCCAATGGTGGCAGGTACACAGGGGCATATTCATCTCTTTCTCCTGGCCCATGCCACCTGCCCATGGGAAGCAAGTATCTCCAATGGTGGCCAGTGGGCACATGGGTCATAATCTGGCTGTATCTCCCTGCCACACTGGTTACCTGAGGGAAGCAAATGTCCTGATGGTAGCAAGCATGCAAGGGTGGGTCTGGCTGTTTCTCCCTGCCAGAGCATGTTGTTCACAAGAAACAGTACTAATATACTGTATTCTTCTAAAAGTTCTGATAAATTGGTGATAAATGTTCTCACCACAAAATGATACCCATGGGAGATAATGCATATGTTAATTACCCAAATTTAATCCCTCCTCAGTATATATATATATATATATATTTCAAATATATATATATTTCAAAATATGTTATACGCAATAAATACAAATTATATCTTTCATTTAAAAAATAAAAATGGAGTGTAAAATATATTAGATTTTTTAAAATGCTGTTTTATCTACTGTTTGAAAAATATTACTACCTTAATCTGTAGATTGTTTATACATTAAGAAACAGATGGGGTAAAAGAAAGAGATGGAAGGGAGAAAGAAGAAAGTAGGGTAGATATAACCAAGAGAAGAGAGACAAATAGGAAAAGAAAATAAGACAAATTAGAAACAGTAAAGGTAAATGACAACAGAAGACTGAATTAAAAGAAAATCAATTGAAACTTTTTTAAAAATAAAGCTGTGCTGGGAGTGCTGGCACATGCCTGTAAACCCAGTTCCAGGAGACTGAGGCAGGAGGATTCCCAAGAGTTCAACACCAGACTGAACTACATAGTGAGACTCCAACACAAACAAAAACAGAAACAAAGGCAAAAAGCAAATCCAGCTGGGCCTGGTGGTGCATGCCTGTAATCCCAGCACTCGGGAGGCTGAGACAGGCGAATTGTTGTGAGTTCAAGACCAGCCTGGGGGCCAGGGATCTAGCTCAGCAGCCTAAGTGCCTGCCTGGCAAGCTCAAGGTCGTGAGTTCAATCCCCGGTGCCACAAAAAAAAAAAAAAAAGACCAGCCTGGGGTGCAAAGTGAGCTCAAGGCCAGCCTAAATGGCATAGTGAGACCCTCTCTCAAAAAGACAAGGGCCGGGGATTTAGCTCAGTGGCTTAAGTGCCTGCCTGGGAAGCGCGAGGTCATGAGTTCAATCCCTAGTGCCACAAAAAAAAAGAAAAAACAACAAAAAATGCAAATCCAAACCTCAAAGGAACATCTACCTTCCTTAGGATAGTATTTATTTGCTAATTATATTAGATTCTGTTTTCAAAAGTTTTAATTTAAATTTCTTGATGATAGCTGGGGTATGTCTTTATGCCTTCAAGAGGAGCAATAGAGTAATACTCTCATTTAGAAAAAGATATTTTAAGAAATGATTTCTTTCAGATGTTCATAACAATGAGATATTAGGGTGCATAAATGTATAAACATAAGGTAGAATTTGCTTAATCAATAGCTCTTATAGAGCCTTCACTAATACTTATGAAAAACTTTGATGAACCCTACCTCTCACTTTCTTCCTGTACTGTTCTAAGATATAGCCCTATTGTGACCATGAGAATGAAAGCCACACTCTAAAAAGCATAAAAAATATCAGAAAAAATAATATCAGTCACTTTCTTCTGTTGACACTGAGGATATCCTGCAGTATTCTCCACTGCTTTAACATGAACCATCTGTTTATGGTAGAAATAAGCTTCCACTTTTTTGAACTCATGAGCACAGCAAAGACCAGCCTTCTCCCCCTTCCTGACTAGAATGAAATACCTGTCATGTGTGCATCTATTTAAAAAAAATAGATTGCATGGGTCTGAGATTCTTTTATTTATTTATTTATTTATTTTTGCACTAGGAATCAAACTCAGGACCCCATACTTGCCTGGTAGGCTCTGTGCTGCTGAGCTATATCCTTGGCCCTGTGTCTGAGATTGTTTTGTTTTGTTTTTCAGTCTGAGACAGGGCCTCATTATGCAGTTCAGGCTGGCCTTGAGCTCATTTGTAGCCCACCCTGGTCTCAAACTTGCAATGATCATCCTGCCTCAGCCTCCCAAGTGCTGAGATTACAGGCATGTGCCACTACACCTGGCATGTCTGAGATTCTTGAAAGAAGTAAACATGGAAGTTGAGTTATAGCTTTTTTCTTGGAGCAACTACTCTAAATGTGGGTGCACGGTGAAGGAAACTACATAGGCCCCAGAAGAGGAGATCAAACCCTACTGGGGATACTGAAGTATCTGGAGGTTGTGAAGAACAGTTTCAAAATGGGAAATAAGACAAAGGATGCCTCGAGTATGCAAAAATGCATCTTTCCTGAGTACGAGGCCACATAAGCAGAGAAGGAGGTGGCACAAGCCTAGACAAACAGCAGCAGGGTGAAGGTGGTCAGGAAAATTCTCAGATGTCATTTAGAGTGAGAAAATGTTTGAGCTTTGATCAGAAAAGTGAAGAGGGAACATTCAATAAAGACTCTAGAAGGATCACAATTTAGCAATAAAGTTGAAGCATCTCCAGTGTTAAGATTTTCCAAGATTTGTCCCAGGAACACTCTACCACAAACAAGTCTTGACAAGTTTGAAAGGATTTCAATTGTATAGCGAATGATCTCTAACTACAATATAATTATGGCATAAATAGATATTAGGAAGTTATTAGGAAAGTACCCAAATATTTGAAAGTTAAATGATGCAATTCAAAATAACTCAAGTTATAAATACATAACTCCTCAATACAGTACTGTGGGATAGTATGGGATGCAATTAAAGTAACAATCTAATATCTTTATATTATGAAAAAAAAAGTCTTAGGAAGGAAAAAGTAGAAAAGTAAATTAGCCCCAAAATAAGTGAAAGCCTTGAGGAGAACATAAAGAATAAGAACAGAAGTCTATGAAATTACAAGCTAGGCAAGCAGTAGGGAGAAACAATGAAGCCACAGTCTAATTATTTGGGGAAAAAATTGCTAAAATTGATTAAACATTTACCTAGACCAATCAACATAAAAGAGACTAGGAACAGATTTCTAGCAATAGATATAGAAAGCAAAGACATATTAAAGATGCTGCTGAAGTGAAAAATATAATAAGGGAATACTGTGAACAAATCTGTGTCTATAAATTTTATAACTCCAATAAAATGGATATTCCTTGAAAGACACAAACCACCAAAACAACTTTAAGAAGATATGGAGAATATAAAAATTCTGTCTTGATAAAAAGAAGTTGTATTCATAGTTGGGGACTTTTCCACATAGAAAACCCTGGGTTTGCAGAATAGCAAAAGCAATCCTGGGTAAAAAAAGTAAAGCAGGAAGCATTACAATCCTGGATTTGAACCTATATTACAAAGCTACACCAATTAAAAAAAATATGGTACTGGCACAAAGACACACAAGAGGATCAATGGAACAGAAAAGACAATGCAGAAACAACCCAAACACACTCAACTTATTTGGTTTTTGACAAAAGGACCAAAAACATACACTGGAGGAAAGATAGCCTCTTAAGTGATGCTCGGAAAACTGGATATTCACATGCAGAAGACTGAATGTAGACAGATATCTTTCACCATTCACTGAACTAAAATTAAAATGGATTAAAAAACTAAATGTTAAAACAGAAGCACTTAACCTGGTGTAAGACAAAATAGGTAAGACTATGCAAGTCATAGCCATAAGCAAGGACTTTCAGAGCAGAACCCAGATTGCACAGGAAATACTACTACTGAGAGTCAACAAATGGGATCACATCAAGGTAAAAAGCTTCTGCACTGCAAAGGAAACAAATGACAGAGTGTAAAGACAACCTACAGAATAGGAAAAACTTTGCCAGCTATTCCTCTGACAGAGAACTAATATTTAGAATAACAAAAAATTAGAAACACCCAAATAAAAGAGCAAATTAAAAATGGGACTAGTAAAATTCACAGAACTACAAATAGCAAACAAATATATAAAAAAATGCTCAACATCACTGGCCATTAGAGATTCCATTTTATCCCAGAAAGAATGGCTGTGATTAAAAAAAATGAACAATAACAAATGCTAGAGAGGCTGTGGGAAAAATGGAAACTTCTACCTTGTTGTTGGGGTTTCAAACTAGTACAACCACTGTGGAAATCAGTATGGAGATTCCTCAGAAACATAAAACTAGAAATTTCATTTTACCCAGCTACTCTCCTTGTAGTATCTTCCCAAAAAGAGTTAAAGATATCGTATTACAATGATACATGCATACCCATGTTTATAGCAAATCAGTTCATAATAGCTAAATCTTAAAAGCAACTTCTGTGTCCATCAACAAATGAACAGATAAAGAAAATGTAGTATTTATGCAGACTCAAGTACTACTCTGCCATAAAGAAAGATAAATTTGAGTCATTTCTAGGAAAATGGATGCATACTGAGACCATAAAGTTAAGTTAAATAAATCAAACACATGAGTTTAAATATTGCTTGCTCTATCTTATATGGAAAACTCAAATCATAAATAAAGAGCAAAATAAAAACTAGATAATAGGAAGTAGGCAGGTAGATCTTTCTAAAATGGGTAAGAACAAAAGATGGAGGGAGGGGGAGTGAGGGAGAAGAAGAAAAAGGGATTATAAAAGGAATTAAGATGTGCTGTGTACATGTACCAACCCTAAAAAAGAAATATAAACACTATACTACAAATATGTGCTACCAATAAAAACTGCAAAAAAATTAGATAAAAACAGAACAAAAACAAGTCCTGGGTCCACATAGCTTCATTGGTGAACATTACTGAACACAGAAGAAAAAACATTGGCCTTACACGTTTTTTTTTTTGTTTTTTTTTTTTAGAAAATAGAAGAGTAAGGAATACTTTTCAACTCAGTCTAGGAAATAAGAATTACCTTGATATAAAACAAAAGAAGAAAACCATACACAAATAATTATCATGAATTTTGGTACAAATATCCTTAACATAATTTGAGAAAATGTAGGCAAGAGAAATTAAAAAAAATAAATGGATAAAACTGGCTAAGTTCATCAAATGGAATAGTTACCAAATACTGTGTAATTGTCACTTATGTTCACATTTATCTATGAATTCAGCAATATCACAATCCTAACCCTAGGAAAATTCTTTTTTCATATAGATTGATAAGATTCTTCTGATACTTATGTGGGAATTCAAGGGAACTAGAATAGCCTAAATAATTTTGAAAGTGAAGGAGAATGAGACAAAAAGATAGGGAATAAAAGAGAGAAAGGCAAAAACAGAGGCAGAGAAATGAGAAAATGAAGTATCTAGTATATGCAGTTAACTACAATGGGACTTTTAGAGGATCATCCACTAAAACCTGAATGGCAGTGTAATACATTTTCTAAGAGAAAGCATAGGATAAAAGTTTGATGTCTCTGAAGTAGACAAGATTGCTTACAACACAAAAGCATAAACTGTAATATTCTGCTCCTTTTTTTTTTTTGTACTGGGAATTGAACTGACAACCTGACACACTTGCCAGGCAGGCGCTGTGCTGCTGAGCCATATCCTCAACTATTCTGCTCTTTAATAAATACTGTTAAGAAAATTAAAAAGCAAGTCACAAGCAGATTAAGTATTTGAGATGAATATATCTGTCAAATATGCATATATATGGCTGTATAGTGTGTGTGATGAGACAAATAAATACAGTAAGATCTAACACTTCAAAGAAGATACGAAATAAGCATTAACTATATGAGGGATGGTCAATATCATTAGTTTTTGGATAAATGAAAAATCAAACTACAATAGGAAACATACTATTACATTCCAATTAGAATGGTTAAGATGAAAAACATTGACACCAGCAATTATTGGAAAGTGTATGGAGCAACTAGAATTCCATGGGAAACATAAAATGTTAAAATACTCGAAAACATTTTTGAGATTGCTTATAAAGTTAAACAAACTTTCATAGGATTTAGCGATTCTACTCTTAGAGATATATTTAAAAGAAGTGCAAATATGTATCCACAGTTTTGTGTATGTAAATATCTAGTAGTCAAGCAAAAGGTAAATGGATAAATTATGGTATGCCCATGCAATGGAAAATTATATGGGTATAACATGAAATAAATTACTCATGAATGCAGAATTATTTGAATATCTTTTTTTAATTTTAAAAAGAATACAACCAAACAAAATAAAACAGATTAGAGTCAATAACAATAAAACAATGAGCATGGTACATGACTTCTGAGCAGGGTAAAAGGCAATCAATAATGGCTACCATAATGTCCTTTGTTATCTCCAATATAACTGCCCATACCATCAGGGATAAATAAAATCAAACAAAATAGAACAAAGTAAAACCAGAAAAAAAATCAAAACACAAAAACACAAAACAAACAAAGCAAAACAATGTAAGCAATACAGAATTACAAGATACTAGTGAAACAGCAGTGGCTACCATAATGCTTCTTGTTATCTTCAGAATAGTTGCCTGTACCTTCAGACATAATACAATGAAACAACACAGAATAGAGTAAAATCAAAACAAAACAATGAAAGCAATACAGGGTATTCCAAGATAATTGGAAATCCTCAATGGCTGCAATTATATATTTTTTTATCTTTGAAATAGCTGTCCATGCCATCAAGTATAATAAAATCAAACAAAACAGAATAAAATGAAACTAATCAGAACAATGAAGACAATATGAGTTTCAAATCATGATAATAGATTAACAGTGGTCACTTCCTTCCCTTTTTAGATAATTCTTCCCATTTGACTTTCCCAATATGTGTTGTGCATTTTTGATCCCACTAACTCCTTTAGTTTGTTATATCAGGGAGACAACATGAAATTCACCCATGTGACTCTGAACCATTTCATCCATGATCATGATCTCAAGTTGCCTCCATCCACCTATAGGATCCTTGAGGTTATCTTATCTTTACAGCTGCATAGGTTTCCACCATGTAAAATCCTATGTCTTTCTTATCCATTCTGCAGTTGATGGGTAAGTTACACCTACTTTTTTTATGGCTCCATGTCACATAGGGTATTGTTCTCTCTCCTTTGACTTTCAGTCTTTGAATTTTCTTTCTAGTTAAATATGTTTCTCATATACAGCATATTGATGGAATCTGTCTCCTGACCCACTCTGCCTGTGTTTCTTTCTATTGGCGCATTGAGGCCATCTACATTAATAGTTACAGCTCTCTTGCACTGCATTGTCTCTGCCATGCTATTTTCCTGTCATTGGCTCCCTATTTTTCTTCTCCATTCAATCGACTACCCCCATTTGATGGTCCCTCTCTGTTGTTCCTGAGACCATGGTCCTTTTTATCTCTCTTTAGAATGTCCTTTAGTATTCTTTGTAGGGTTAGTTTGGTGGTTGTGAATTCCTTAAGTTGTTCTTTGTCATGGAAGTATCTTGTTTCTCCATTAATTTTGAAAGAAAGTTTTGCAGGATACATCAGTCTGGGTTGGAAGTTGTTTTCTTTCAGGACTTGCAATACTTCACTCCAGCCTCTTCTTGACTTGATAGTTTGTGTTGAGAAGTCTGCCGTGATTCTGATGGGTTTTCCTTTATAGGTGATCTGTTTCTTTTCTCTAACAGCTTTTAATATCCTGTTCTTGTGTTGAATTTCTGAGATCTTGATTATTATAAGTCTGGGTGTGGATTTGTTTTGGTTATGTCTAGCTGGAATTCTAGATGCCTCACTTATTTGGATGTTACTTCCTTTTCCCATGCTTGGGAAGTTCTCAGAAATTATTTCTGTAAATAGAGTCCTGATGTCATTTGTCTTGACCCCTGCTTCTTCACTTACATTTTTAATTAAGTTATGTTTCTTTGAGTTGTCTTGCAGCCATTGAATTGTTGCTTCCTGATTCCTTGTTATTTTTAAGAGATCTTTCCTTTCAGTATCACAAGGTGCAAACCTGTCTTCAAGGTTTGAAAGTCTATGTTCAGTTTCTCTCAAGTGGTTTTGCCAACTTTCAATGGAGTTTTTAATTTCCTGGATATCTTGTTAAATCTTTTTCATGCATTCTAAATCTCTCTTATATTGTTCATTCATGGTTTCCCTCATTTTCTTATGTGCCTTTATTTTTTTGTCTGTGTCTTCTTTAGAGGTGCTTAGCAATTCTTTTATTATGTTTTTCATTTCTTCTTTTACCTGGAATAGTATTTCTTTTCTAATTTCTTTTATAGCCACATGAAGTTGTTTCTTTACTTCAGTTGACATCACTTCAAAGACATTTCAGGTGTGTGACTCCCAATCTCTTCTGTGTTTACCTCTCATGGACTTGTGCTGCTTGGGTTGGATGCCAGATTGCCTTTTCCTTCTTCATCTTGACACATTGCTGGTTTCTTCCATACACGTGGGTAGTGGGGTTCCAGGCACTTCTGGCATTGGCTACAATTTCTCTGAAGCAAGACTGTGGTTTTTTTAGCCAGTAGTGGCTATGGGTATCTGATGGTGGGTGCCTGTGCTTCTGCACTGAGCTTGATACCAGCCTACAAGGACCCTTGGAGTTTTCACGGGAGTGGAACCGGCCAGGGCCTGCCAATCTAAGCTGGTTAGCAACCTATGTGTTGTCTGTATCGCGCATGGGAGCGGGACTCCATCCAAGCAAATTCTGCTTGTCACAGCAGCAATTCTGGCCCCGGGCTTATCCTGCCTGACTCCAAAATGGCTCCCAGCCAATTGCCCTCTCTTACAGGAGGACTGAGTCCCCTGCACTCTCCACCAGATGGTGCAAACCTCTGAGTCCACCACTCACTTCCACTGCTGTGCCTCTCCACAGAGACCTCTGGGGTCACCAGCTGCCACCTTGACCATGTGTCCTTAGATTCCAACAGCTCCTTTCACTGTGTGAGTCTGACTCCAGGCTAAGGCGCCACCAGCTACCACTTTCTTTCTTGTTTAAGTTTTGCTTTTTACTGTCTCTGTGAGCTTTAATTCACATTTTAGATTTTTCCTGGGTCCAGGGGATCCACTTCCTTCCTTCTTGTCCTCTCCATGATGTTGCATTCCAGCATCTGAACTGTTTCTCTCAGAGAGACTGTTTACTCTGCTGCTTACTGTGCTGCCATCTTTCTGGAAGTCTATCAAATTATCCAAATATTATACTGAATAAAGGAATCAAGATAGAAAAGACCCCAACTAAATGAACCCATTTATATGAAACTCTAAGCCAAACAAATATGATCTTTTCTGACAGAAAACAGTGGTTTCCTGAGAACAGGGGGTTGGAAGAGTTTGCTGAACAGTGGAATTTTTGTGTTTAAGAAAATATAAATATTGATGGAGCTGGTGGATACATGCATGCATGTATTATGCAAAACTCATGAAATGTAAGCCTAAGATGGATAGATTCCATGTAAGTAAATTCTATCTCAAAGTAAATTAAAAGTGATATGGAAAATAATGACTTTGCTGCATATGATAAATCAAAATATAAAATAATATAGAATTTCATCTCTTAATTTATAATAAACACACCTACACACACACACACAGAATTAAGACTAAAACAAAAGAATCCAGGACAAAATACTTTTATTTTGTATAGGTGATAAAACTTGAAATTTATTATTTTCCTTTAGATTTTTATTTTTTATATTTTCTACCAAAATGTTCATTTCATAATATGGAATAATAGTAGGACTAATTTTAATTCAACATAATTATGTTTAACATTTAATATTAATAGTTAACCTTAAATGCCTGGTTATACTTGATTTATGGCTTGGTTGACCCTATTTACTGACTTGACTTACTGATGTTGAAAATTCCTCATTTCTATTGTTAGTGGTTGTCTGTACCAAGTTCTGCTATGTTTCAAATCATGAGAAAGGTCTTTGCATACTTTTTCTTCACTTGATAAAGAGGTAGTTTATTTAGTCTTGAAACATTACTACCCCTTTTATTACTTTTAGACAAAAAAAGAAAGTAAACAAAGTCCAGGTACACTTATGCATGTGTGCAAGCAGAAGCATAGCATTCTATGCTTGAAAAAGTAAGCTTAATTCATAATCTATAGGAACTACACAAGCAATTTAAAATAATTGAATAAGCAATTGGCTTTCTTTTGGAAGAAGGCTGGGAGCTCATTATCTTTTTAGTATTTATTATTCTCATTACATCAGAGTCACTTCATCAATAGCACTTTAGGCTAAGCTTTAAATACTACAATAGTAAATATAACTCCATTATCTCCAGTAGCCTAATAATATGTTTTCCATCTCAAGTCCCCTATGCACAGCATAACACTTGGCACTGAGTTATAATGACATTTGATAATACATAATATCACAATATTAGTGTGCTATCATCATGACATTTTCATAGTAAGTGATTGCTATTCACAAGCACTGTTCTAAACACTTTGTATATGTTGATTCACTTCAGTTCACCACACTATTCAGCAGGTACAATTATATCAGCATTGTGTCCATCTTAACATTTTATTTCTTGACTTCTCCTCAGTTTGGTGAGTAAACAGCCAGCCTAGTTGCTTGGCTTTAAGTGGGTGTGTTGACCTCATAAAACTCTTTCCTTTTTATTCTACTAGTCTAGCTCCTGAAAACAACCATGGCAGTACAAGTTTCATAAGTAGAATTTAATATTTAATGGGAATAAAGAAAACTTACATGAGAAACTTCTAAGTAACTTTATCCCATCTCTGAACTCCATGAAATATTGGGTGAAGGGCAAAGTCCTGATTTCCTAACTTATTTTTCATAGGGCATTGGATGTGATTTCATTTGAACATGCAAAAGTAGAAAGATGACACCCACATATAGCTGAGAGGCTTGAGATAATCCCAATCCTGTCACCAAGACAGGTGAAAATTCTTGGCACTTAGGCCTCTCCTATGACCACGTGACTTCTGTTAGACTTGGTTTCCAAAGTTAGCAATTTTGGGTGGAATCAATTTCAAGTTTGTGTAACTTTCTTGGGTTTGTTGCAGTCAGTATCTGTATCTTTTCTCATTCAGGTACGATTTTAGGTAAAACACTTCCACCTTATCTTAAGTTTATATGTGTTGCCCCTGGTCCTACCCAGGGAGAGGAAGAGAACTGTAAAGTGATATGTATAATAAAGTGTTATAAAATGCTTCTCAGCAGAAAAGCCAGGATGCTTCAGAGTACGTATAGGAAGAGAACATTACTCTGAGGCACGTGATTTCTCTGAGGGAATGGTTTCTCCAGGAGGCAACAACTAAAATGCATCTAGAAGCTTGAGCATAAATCAGAAAAGGAGATGAAGAAAGGAGATACAGGCAGAGAGCAGCATGTGGAAGAGGTACAGAGAAAACCAATGGGCAGCATAATGTCTTTGGGGACTGGAAATTTCCTTAGTCTGCCTGGTTTGGGGTAAATATGTGGCCAGAGATGAGGCCAGAGAGGGAGTGTGAGCACTGCATGAAGAACATTGTGCCCCTTCATTCTGAATGCCCAGTCATTGGTGAGAAGGAGAGCACTTCGTTCCCAAACAAACCCTTTCTGACCATCTCTAGGGAGGCGTCTCTTACATCGCAGTCTGTGTATGCAGCCAGATTTGAAAAGCTTTTCCTTCATGTTTCTTGATAAAGAAGGTTTTGCAATACCACTCACTACATTAAAATGCTTTCTTAGCTTCAGGGGACTGAAAGCATTTTTATTATGTTCCAACATTATTTATCCTTCCTGTACACAGAGTGAAAAGCAGCAATCCGAAGAGAAAAATCCTTCTGATGTCTGAAACACAGCCTTGGCCCATTTGTCTGATACTGTGAAGTTAGGGAGATGACCAAAAAAAAAAAAAAAAAAAAAAGAAACCAAAAAAACATGGACACAAGGGCTGGTGTCTGGGGATGGATGGAAGGGTAGAGACCTCTTTCAGGGAGACTCCTGCAATCAGAGCTGTACCCTTATTCTCACTCATATTCTGAAACTCCATCTCAGCAGGATGCATTGCAGACCTGCCTTCCTTTAAGTAAGCCACATTCCCTGTGGCCACACTGTCTCATTCAAGGACAGTTTTTCTTCACACAAAGCAAGTATCTCACTGGTATACCAGTTAAGCAGTATCAGTGGACACCTACCTGCAGGAAAATACAAATTCTTAGTTTTTAATAATCAGAATTAATTTTATCAAAACCCCCAGTCTTATGATGGACTCTTAATCTAAATCAATTTTAAGTAATCTCAGTGAAAGCAATGTTTTTCAAACTCAGAGGTGGTTCCCATGAGCACTAACTAGGTTTACATGTACATGGCAGAGGGTATTTTTAGAGGAGGAAAGTTTTCTTGCTCATTCATCATTGTTTATTCAGACTACTATTTGCTCAGATGTACTTTACTGCTACGGTGCCAGTTGCATGCACCTCTGACTAGTGTCAGCTGTACACATCTATCATATCAACTGGAAACTGTGTCATAAATATTTTCATTCAGATCCAAAACTTCTGGTCACTTTGGGTCTTGACTGTCCCAAGGTTGATGGCTTCTTGGGTCACACATCAGGCTTCCAGCTCCTTCTGCTCTTCTCTCTGCCCCACAGCAAGCTTGGTAGACTTCCCAGGCCTTCAGCCTTACATGGACTGGTGTGTTTTCTAGTCTGCTGATGCCAGGTAACAGCAGCACCTCAACCTCTGTGTGAAATCTTCTGCCCTCCTGCTATCACGTCTCCATGGAGACCAGGCCCAGGACCCCTCAGGGGTACCTAATCTCTGCTCAGGTCTTTTCTGTGTAATGACTCTTACAGTGTTTGCCTCTATTATAGACACATCATCCTGTATACTTTAAATGCTCTCTAGATTACTTATAGTGCCTAATGCCATGTAACTGCTATCTAAATTATTGTCCAGGAAATAAAGAAGTGAATATTATCTGCCCATGTTGAGAATGGGCACATTTTAAAAATTAATATTTTGTGTGCAATGTTGGGTATTGGACCTAGGGCACTGATCATGCAAAGCATGCACTCTATTACTGAATCACAACCCAAGTCACTCTAATATTTTTTTTTCTCCTTTTTGAGACAGGATCTTGCTATGCTATTCAGGCCAGCCTTGAGCTCACTTTGTAGCCCAGGTTAGCCTCAAATTCACATCAATCCTCCTACCTCAGCTTCCAGAATGCTCAGGTTACAGGTGTGTGCTACCATGCCTGGCTCCACTCTAACTTTTTGATTCATAGCCAACTGATCCACAGATGCAGAGCCTGCATATACGAATGTCTGATTGCAGTGCTCAAGTGTCCTGTGACTTTAAATATTCTCTTCTATTTGAGAGTTTCACATCCCACAAATGGACTTGTTGACCTAGGCGCAGAACAGAGCACAAAGCCTTCCTCTGAGGCTCACAACAGCCTCTGATTGTAATTTGTTTTGATTCCCTCTCTTTTAGAAATCTGAGTTGGTACATATGGAGGTCTCTTTCTTCTTGGTTCACAATGACACATCTTTCTCTTTAGTACACAATGGCATGTGTACTTCATTCATCCATCCATTCATTCTTCACTGCCATTTATGCCTTCACCAGCAAACATCCACAGTTGTCACTGTGTGCCTTTTATTTTATTTTTTAAAATTATTTTAAAGAGAATAAAACTAAACAAAATAAAACAGAATAAAATCAATCAAAACAAAACTGTGAAAGTGATACAGGACTTCAAAACAAGGTAATAGGAAATCAACAGTGGCTGCCATATTGCTTCTTGTTATCTTCAAAATAGCTGCCCATACCATCAGACATAATAAAATCAAACAAAACAGAACAGAATAAAACCAATCAAAACAAAACAACAAAAGCAATGAAGCCCTTCAAAACAAGATACTAGGAAATCAACAATGGCTATCATAATATTTGTTATCTTCAAAATAGCTGCCCATGCCATCAGATATAATAAAACCAAACCAAAGAAAACAATGAAAATGATACAGGACTTCAAAACAAGATAATAGGGAATCAACAACAGCTACCACCTTCAGAAGGAGACTCCCATACTTGCATATTGCATATTGTTACCCGCTAAATAGATACTCATACTACCAGCTCTAGGCCTGCAAAATCAATCAAATAATACAGACATTAAGTTGTTCTTTTACTTCAGTGGCTATCATCTCAGCTTGTCTTTCTCCAAATCAGCTGGTTGCTTATGAGGGGAGGGCTAGGTACTTCTTATCTCCTAGCCCATGTGCCGGCTGGCTCACAGGAAGGAGTTGGCTCAGCCCACAACTACTGCTGGCTCACAGGAAGGGGTTGGCTTCTTGTTGGTTCTTTCGGCAGGATGCATGGCCACTGCTGGTTCACTGTGTGCCTTTTAATTTGTATGTTTTCTTATAAAATTGGTATGACTGGTGTTCATACATTTTAATTTCTATAAATGCTTCTAGTACAGTCTTAATTTTGTTGATGGTGTTTTTATTGAATAGAAGTCCTTTATCTTCCTATCTTCCATCTTGTCAGTTTTGGGAAATATAATTTAGTTAGGGCAGGAGAAAATAAACTGGACAAGGCTTCAGCATTTAATTCTGAAAAGTTTAGAGTGGAAGCCCAGTATTTCTATGACCTTCCTCTCATCACACATTGGAGGCCTGGTCAACTTTACACAAAGGAGCTAGAAACAATGGAAGAAAAGTTAATTTTCAGTAATAAAATCTCAGAAGTTTAAGCTTTAAACAACTATCTTAGCTATAATCATGGGACTATAACATGGATTCCAGTATTATCCAGATTTATTTTCACACCAGAACATCGATATTGTTAGTAAATGTTTCTTCTGCTTAAACTGACCACCTCTCACAGTATGGTGGAGCATTGATACTTTCACTCCAGTGAAAGGCTTTCCACTGCAAAAAGCTTGCACTGTTGCAGCCAATCAATCAGAACACAATATTCCCAATTCTTAGCCACAGATTTTCAGGTAATTCCTTGAGTCAATTCCTCAAAGGGAACTTACATTAAGTTTTGTGTGCTGATTTTTACTAATCTTTCTTTCTTCTGATTATTAACTTGATTTCCTACCTATGCTTGTACATACAAATAGTAATGGCATAGTTATGTTCAGATAAGAGCAGAAGCAGTGGATTTGGAATAAGATAGATCTAGGTCCTAAACTTGGATCTGCACCTTAGTAAATCATTTCTCCTCACTGAGTGCATTTCTTCAATAATGTATCATAGGTAATAATTCATAGTGCCAGAGCTGTGGTTAAATAAAACAACATATATGAAACATTCAGTACAGTGCCTGACACATAGTAAGAGTTCACTGGTAATACTTGTTATTATTGACATTTACTTCATTATTCTATGGCCCGAGTTTTTCTCACCTCACTGTTATGCAGCCCTTCTCTGTAGTGACCAGGAAATCTAAGAGGGTAACAATCTACTCTGTTGTGTGACATTTTTCCAATGCAAGTAGAAAAATGGCCTCCTTCTAAGGAAGGGCTTTCACCTTCAGAATAGCTTTAAAATATTGTGCCAGACACTGCAAGCAATTCTAACACACAGCATCTGAGATGTCAGGAAAACTTTGGCAGGGCTATTTCTCTGGGGGCTCTAGAGGATTCAAACAAGTGCATAGTCTTGACCTTACATAGCAACAGCATGATTTTTCTCAACCATGAAGAATGATTGCAAGCTTCCTCTAAGACCTGGGGGCCATGGCCCCACGAAATTGGAAGCTTGGAAAATAAGCATGCAAAAGGTGAAAATGCTTCATCTGGTTATTAGAGAGATAAAGAGAAGTGCTCATCAGGAGTAGTGCCTTCAATATCCACTTGCATATGCTTACTGTATCCAACAGCATCTTGGGCTTGTTCATCTTATGCTATGACCCTCCTGAGTGAGAGGCTCTGATCCTCCGCTACAGAGATCCACTTGCTCTAATAGGGATGGGATGGGGCACAGGGGATGGCAGTTTTCCCCCTAATTAACAAAAGAAGTATAACAAATTATAATCAAAGGGAAAGAAGGAAACAGAGAGATGTAAAGAAAGAAATAGTATCTCATAATGCCATCTTACTATCCAGCCACCAAGGAACAATCTATTTCTCCCTCTTCTTCTTTTCTCCAGTTATATACTTTAACAAGTTTATCAATGTCTACTCATATGCTGTAAAATCATGTTAATGTATGGTTCAGTATTTTTTAGTAGTTAGCAATCATCACTGTAATCTGATTTCATCCCCCCCAATAACTTCTTTGAGGTCTACTTACAGTTAATTCCCAATTTCCTTCCAGTTACTCAACTACTTTTCATCTCAAAAGGCCTCCTGTGTTTTATGAAAAATCTCATAAAAATGAAATCGTGCAATATGTGGTCTTTTGTATCTGGTTTATTTCACTTTGCATGTTATCAAGTTTATCTATATCATAGCATGTATCAAAACTTCATACATTTTTATGACTGAATAATATCCCACTGTATAAAGGTACTATATTTTGTTTATTCATTGACATACTAATGAACATTAAGGTTGTTTTTAATTTTTGGTTACTATGAATTATGCTGCTGAGTTTATTTAACTGCTGGTCTTCAACCAGATTTATGTTTTCATCTCTCTAAGGTAAATATTTTTGAGTAAACACATAGGAGTTATGGGATCACCTGGTAAACTTACAAGAAACTGATAACCTGTTTTGCAAAAGGTCTATATCATTTTGTATTCCCACTAGCAACATATGAGAATCCCCCTTTCTCTGCCTCACCGCCAATTATTATTGTCTGCTTTTGAATAGTAACCATTCTAGTGAGTGTGAAACTTATCTTTATAGGACTTCATTAAATCAAAAAATACATTTAAAAGACAGCATCAAAAGTCTTTGTGTAACATATAGGCCAAATTCACACTGTATTGCTTATAATAGCAATAAAGGTTTTCTATTTATTTTTTCCTCTCCTCTACTTAATCATTTGCAAGTGCATGAATACATATTGTGTGTGCCACCATTGAAATTAATTCTGAAAAAAACTGGGACATTAAATTACTGGCACAGGTATGGTGGTCCTCTTTTTTCACCCTAGAATATCTTGCTTGTTGTTTCTTCAGGGGACACAAAAAGCTTCAACACGACATCCATTGTAGAGTTCCAAGCAACTATTACCAAACCATTGGTTTTGGCATACAAGATGAAATTGATTTGCCATATGTGTGTGTAAAGTTCTGCATCTTACAGCACTGTTTTATTTATTAAAATTATAAGTGTGTATTAAATATTCTTCATGAAACATTTTTAATGGCTGCAAGATTGTGTAGTATGAAGACATTGTAATTTACTTAATCATTCACCTGTTCTGTACACATAATTTCTTCCTAGTTTGTTTCTACTATAAATAATTCTGCAATGAATATCTTGTATATGTATAATTATATACCAAAGTATTTGTACACTCTAAAACAGAATTTTTAGATGAAAGAATAAAATGTTTTAGAGTTGGTCAGTGTATCACTAGGCTCTTTGGAGCACAACTTCAGTTTTTGTTCCATATTTCTAATAGATGGAGGTTGATGGTAGTGATAACCCAGTCTTTTCTAGAAATGCCAAAAAGTTATAGTGTTTTCTTAAGTTTCTGTATAGGCTTTGGGATGTGTGTAAAGTTCTGGAAGTTCTTAGTTTATCATAAAAGTAAATTTGATTTGCTATTTCTATTTAAAATGGCAAAGGTACAACTTCTTCATTCTCTGAGTCTTACTTAAGTAGTAGGCCTAGAAACAGCCATCAAAAACTGGAAAAATAGTCTCAACTCAAATAATTATTACTTATACCCTTCAGGGAATTCAGGTAGGGAAGTAGGTATAGTGTTTCAGTCAACTTCTTCATAAGATGGTCTGAGTCTACCCCACATCCTTCCTCCCAAACATACTTTCAGTTTGGAAACAAAACATTAAGAGGAACCACTGCACCCAACCAAGGGGCCTGAGCCTTTACAGGGGTCTGAATCTCACTCAGCTGCCATGCTAGCTCATTGTTCCTCAAATCCAAGGATAGGATGGTGGGCAGTGTGTTTCCATCAGAATTTTTTCCCGCAAGCTTTTCTCCTCTACTGTAGCAATAGATCTTTAGTTATTCATGTCTCTGTTTTTCTTAGGCAGGTAGAGGGCAAAATGTTAGCTACAAAAATTTGCTTTATTACTTACTGCTTCTAAAGTCACTATGATGCTTACACACCTCTGTTGTGATTTAAAGCTTGCTAGGTGTGATCAAAACATGAAGTGGGTTTTTAAATAAAAATTTAAAAAAGTATTAGAGTAAAAGACACATTCCCATTAATCCTCCTTTCAAAATACTCCCCCTTGCTTCAAACACAGTTATCTCATCATTCTTGCAACTTTCTGAAGCAGTTCTGGAAGTCTTTTTTTCTGAGTGTCTTTATGAGTTTGACAAAAAAATATATGAATGTTGCTGCTGAGCACCATCCAAAGGAAAGGCAGCCTCATAAAAGCACTTTAAGGTGCCCTCATTGACATTATTGACCTGGCACCATGCAACTTCTGAATATTCCCCAAAGTTAAAATGACCGTGACTTTGATGAAAGGTCAACATTTTGAACTGACTCCGAAAAATCAAGGCAGCCAGGACAGAAAAACTAAAGACACTCATGTTTGTGGCAATCTGCCACAAATTTGTCATTGAATAGATTTAAATATCAGAAGTCTGAAATGGGAAAGTCTGTGCTCCTTCTGGATGGCCCAGAAGTCACTTTCCCTGCCCTGTCCAGGTTCTAGAGGTTTCTCAGAGTCCTTGGTACATATATGTCATCTCCATCTTCAAAGCCACTTACAGCATCTTGCAAGTTTTCTACCCTCTCTTTATGTATGTATCTCCCCTTCCTCCCCTCTCTCTTTCTTTCCTCCTATACCATATCACTTCCTGTACATTTGACCCTCCTGCTACCCACCTCTGTCTTTCTCTTATGAAGGCCCTTGGGACTGCATTGAACCAAGCAGAGTAATCCTAAATGACTACTCATCTCAAGACTCTTAGCTTTCACCTTTGCAAAGCCTCTTTGGCCATGCAAAGTAACATTCACAGAATCTTGGGATTGGACACATTTGTAGGGATATTATTTTATTCTGGTGGAAACTGGATCAGGGCCTCAAATCTGCCTTTTCATCTCTGCTTTTCCTGTGCAGATCCTCCACTCAACCACATATGTGTTGAGCTCCAGGATCACAAGAGTAGGAATGACGATGCATGTGCAAGACCAACACTAGAGTAAGTTTTGGATGATATACTTTAGGTTATAGAGGAGAATATACATTCCATGCCAGGTCCCAAGGTATTGCAATATTTTCAAAAGGAGAAATATGAGAAAAATCCTCATTATGAACAAAGCTTTGACTCAACGGTTAAGCAAGTCCTGGATAGATCCTGGCCTCTTCTAACTTGTGGCATTAGAGAATCACTAAGCTTTGAAGATGAGTTGTTGATGTCAGTTCTAGCAGTAAGAAGAGATTTTTGGAAGTGGGGGAGGTGAAAAGGCCCCTTGTGAAATTTTCTAGGAATTCTGGGGTCACTAACCTTCATTCCTATAGCTCATGGGGTCAGCAAACTCTCATCTACTCTTTACTAAAAAGCACTGACTCTGCAGGTGAAACTAGTCTCTCTAATAGTATTTGGTGAATTTTTGTATTGATCAGCAAAAAATATAATTTTTCCAAATACCCTGCTACCTTTCTAGCTGGTTATTGGTGAATACAGAAACACTACTATCAGAGGTTTGGAAGTTGAGGGCTTTCTGAAGGGTAAGGCGTAGGAAACTTGTTTCTTCTCTTTAGAGACAAAATACATGACTTCTACCATATTACAGCTGGTGGTGATTCCCCATTACTCACAAATTAGCCAAAACCATTATTTTCCTGAATTTGGACCTTATGTACATCTCTGTCTCATCACCTGAGGCCAAAAAGACCTCTGCTGTTCTCATCACCCCTGCAGGTAAGCACAAATGCAATCAGAGCTCCAGCTATACAGATGTACCTGCAGTTTCCTAAAAGGTTCAGAATCTGTTTGCACCAGCAGCATGGCTCCCACCCTGTTCTTTAACTTGGACATATATCAGTGTCATCTGCTTCTCATTTTTCAAAACATGGTGGATTCTCATGCTATAAAACTGTTCCTCTTTTAGGTAGAATAAATGTCTTTTTTCCTCCCCAACACCCTCAACCATAATTCCACTACAGTAGCTACCATTTGATTGTTATGTATTTATCCATATCTTTCATTAGAAAATAAATTTTTGAAAGCTGGGCCTGTTTTGTTCATGTTACTATCCTCTCTGAACAGAGACCTGATCTATGACTCTGTCTCTGTCTCTTTCTCTGTCTCTGTGTTTCTCTGTCTGTCTCTCTCTCTCTCTTTCTTTTTCTCTGTCTCTTTCTCTCTGTGATTAGGAATTAGTAATAGTCTAGCCAAAAGTGAGCCAATCTGTGCTTCTTGGGTATTCACCAAAGAGAGGGATTAAATCATAGCAGCAGTTTATTACCTGTCACACCACAAAGTACAGAGCTAGGCAATTCCTGAATTCATTCATGAGCTTCTTATTCCATGATGAGTTGTTATTTTCTTATTGCTGAGTTTTAAAAAATTCTTTACACACTTTAGATGCAAGCTGTTGTCAAATATGTGATATGTAAATATTTTCTCCCAGATTTGTAGCTTGTATTTTCATTTCTTAATGATGTATTTCAAAGAACAATTTTTTTTTCTTATTTGCATTGCTGGGAATGGAACCCAGGACTTCAAGGATGCTAGGTAAGGAGGAGCTAAAGATGGTGGAAGAGAAAGCAGCAGAGTAAACAGTCTCTCTGAGAGAAACACTTCAGATGCTGGAATATAACATCATGGAGAGCACAAGAAGGAAGGAAGTGGGTCCCCTGGACCAAGGAAGAATCTAAAATATGAATTGAAGTCTACAAAGAGAATAAAAAGAATTTAAATGAAGAAGAAGGTGGTGGCTGGCAGTGCCTTAGCCTGGAGCTGGATTCACCCTGCCAGAAGAGCTGCTGAGCCTGGAGACATGTGGTCCCAGTTGCAGTCACAGTCATGGTTGTGGTCATGGTCGCAGCTGTGGTTGACCCCAGAGGTCTCTGCGGAGAGGCACAGGGGTAAAGGAGAGTGGTGGACACAGAGATCTGTGCTGGCTGCTGGTGAGTACTTGGAATTTCACCCCCCACCCCATGGGAGAGAGTGATTGGCTGGGTTCCATCTTGGAGTCCGGCAGGTTACGCCTGGGGCCAAGACTCCTAACCACTTCTGGCAGCAGCGCTAGGTTGTGGGTGGACCTGCAGAAGTTGCTTGGACCAAGGCCAGAAAAACCAGTCATTCTGGAGCTCCAGGTTGTGGGCGGACCTGTGGAAGCTGCTTGGACTGAGATCTGCTCCCGAGCACGTTTTAAGCAGTATTGCATAGGTTCCTAAACAGCTTAGATTTGCAGGGCCAGACCAGGTCTGCTCCCATGCAAACCCTGGGTGGCTTGGTTCCCAGCTCAGTGAAGAGACACAGGCACCCAGTGTCGGATGTACATAGCCAGCACTGGCCAGAAAAGACAAACAGCCTAGCTTCAGAGAAGTTGTGACTAGTGCTGTGGTGCCTGGAACCACACTACTCACGTGTGTGGAAGAAATCAGGAATATGGCAAGATGAAGAGGGAGAGGGAAATCTCCAGCATCAAACCCAAGCAGCGCAATTCCACAAGAGGAAAACATGGAGATCGAGAATTGCACACCTGAAATGACTGAAGTGATGTCAGCTGAAGTGAAGGAATAATTTCATGAAGCTATAAGAGAAATTAGAACAGAAATTCTATCCCAGGTAAAAGAAGAAATGAAAACCATAATAAAAGAAATACTAAGCATCTCTAAAGAAGACACAGATAAAAAAATAGAAGAGCATAGGAAAATGAGGGAAACCATGAATGAACAGCGTAAGAGAGATTTAGAATGTATGAAACAGATTCAAAGAGATATCCAGAAAATTAAAAACTCATTCAAAAGCTGGAAGTTCACATGAAGGAAACTAAAGACAGACTTTCAAAGCTTGAAGACAGGTTTGCAGCCTGTGATTGTGAAAGGAAAGATCTCTTAAAAATAATAAGGTCTCAGGAAGTAACAATTCAACAGCTGGTGGACAACTCAAAGATATATAATTTAAGAATTAAAAGTGTGAGTGAAGAAGCAGGTGTCAAGACAAATGACATCAGGACGTTATTTACAGATATAATTTATGAAAACTTCCCAAGCATAAAAAAAGAATATAACATTCAAATAAGTGAGGCATATAGAACTCCAGCTAGCCATAACCAAAACAAATCTGCACCCAGACATATAATAATCAAGATCCCAGAAATTTAACTCAAGAACAGAATATTAAAAGCTGTTAGAGAAAAGAAACAGATCACCTATAAAGGAAAACCCATCAGAATCACAGCAGACTTCTCAACATAAACCATCAAGTCAGGAAGAGGCTGGAGTGAAGTATTGCAAGTCCTGAAAGAAAACAACTTCCAACCCAAACTGATGTACCCTGCAAAACTTTCCTTCAAAATTAATGGAGAAACAAGATACCTCCATGACAAAGAACAACTCAAGGAATTCATGACCACCAAACCAACCCTACAAAGAATACTGAAGAACATTTTAGAGAGAGAGAAAAAGGACCACAGTCTCAGGAACAATGACAGAGGGGGACCATCAAGTGGGGCCAGTCGATTGAATGGAAAGGAAAAATAGGGAGCTAATGGCAGGAAAATAGCATGGGAGAGACAATGCAGTGCAAGAGGGCCTCAAGGCACCAATAGAAAGAAACAGAGGCATAGTGGATCAGGAGACAGGATCTATCAGTATGCTCTATGCAAGAAACACATTTAGCTAGAAAGAAAATTCATAGTCTGAAAGTCAAAGAGAGAACAATGTCCTATGTGACAGGGAGCCAGAAAAAAAAATAGGGGTAGCCTGCCCATTAATTGCAGAATGGATAAGAAAGACATGGTATTTCATGGGGTGGAAACCTACACAGCTATAAAGAAAGATAACCTCAAGGCTCTTGTAGGTTGATAGAGGCAAGTAGTAATAGTGCTCATTGATGTAATGGACCAGAGTCACAAGGGTGAATTTTGTGTTGTCTCCATAGCATAACAAACTAAAGGTGTTAGTGGGATCCAAAATGCACAATACATATTGGGAAAGTCAAAGGGGAGGAATTATCTAAAAAGGGAAGGAAATGACCACTCTTAATCTAGTATCATGATTTGAAATTCAGATTGTATTCATAGTTCTGATT
>RJWT010008451.1:15635-26378 GCA_004365215.1 Cuniculus paca | reverse complement strand
CCAAAAGTCTCCTGTTCAGAGGTGGGACCTTTGGAAGATGATTGGATCATGGGGGCCCTATACTCATCAGTAGATTCATCCAGTGAATGGGCAGCTAGGTGTGCAGTTAGGAGGTAGAAGTGCTCACTGGGAACGGGACCTGGGACAATGTAGTCTTGTCCCTAGCTCCTCATTTCAATCTCTGCTTCCTGGCTGCCATGCAGTGAGCGAACATCTCCTGCCAAGCCCTTTTGCCATACTATTCTGCCTCAGAGCTAAGCAACTGGGGACTGACTCCTCTAAAAATTAGGAGCCGAACTAAAACTTTCTGCCCAGAAGTTGTGGGCGTTGGGCATTTAGTGCCAGCAATGGGCAAGCACTAACACTGCATACCTAGCCTGCGTACATTTTAGTACTAATACTGCAAATACTAATACTGCATACTGATACTGTAGTATTATTTTAGTAACAAAAATAAATCAAGAACATATAATTTACTGTGTAATTTTTGCCTTTGGTTATTTGGTCTCTGATTTGTGTCATAAGTGATAAGATTTTGGCATGATAGAAAGACAAAGAAGGGAAAAAAGAGGCCTTTATTGCGAGCACAGGAGGGCTGCAGAAGAGACACAAGGACTCTCTGAGGGAACAAGGGATGAGCAGGCTTTTTATCAAATTACAATTGGGAGGGGTTTGGGGCTGGACAAAGGGGTCATATATGTGTTGGACTGAAGGTCTTCTGGTGTGCACAGGACCAAGGACAGGAGGTTTATGCCCGGGCCAGGGGAAGAAGAAGGAAGTCAGATAAGTTGTCATTTCTGGCCTCTTTGCCATCTCAGACCATCGCCATGATGGCTTGGCGAATTTTACATGGGCAGGAACCCATCAATAAGTATTTGTGGATGTACAAAGTAAGCTTTTCTATATCCACTTAAGTGCTTAAGCTCTGCTTGGTAAGAGCTTTGTCAACTTTATGTGATAACTGCAACCATCCTATCTTCCACAAGGGAATTCTCAACAGGCATGGTCTATCCCACAGGCAATGTAGTTTAGTTTTTTTTTTTTTTTTGAAGCACCAAGGATTGAACTCATGACCTTGCGCTTGCCAGGCAGGCACTTAGTCCACTGAGCTAAATCTCCAGCCCTGCAATGTAGTATTTAAACAGTCTGTATTCCCATGTCTGAAAAGACTACATTTTCCAGTGAGTCAATCCAAGTCACTGGATCCTATTGATGGTTTTGTTTGCATTAGCGAATTAACTTCTGGTTTTAGCCCTACTGCATAACCCTAGGTATGCAGTGTGAGTGCTTGCCCATTGCTGGCACTAAATGCCCAATGCCTACAACTTCTGGGCAGAGAGTTTTAGTTTGGCTCCGAATTTCACCATAGTCATCATCCTAACAGAAGTATCAAGAGAGAGAAACTAGCCTTAGAAGTCATCATTTTGGCAGCATCATTTTTACCACATCATATTAATAAAAACCAAACACAGGACTGTTCATGATCCAAGAGACAGAGCCTAGCCTGGGGCATAATCACCAAGAGGTGAGGATGGGGCTTCAGGAATAGTATTTAGAAAGCAGCTACCACATTGCTCTTGGCCAAATGCAAATTTAGATGTGCCATTGACTGTATTGTTTTGCTCAGAGTCAAATGGTCTGAGACATTTGTTTAACTGCTGGCCAGCCTAGCCAAGACCCCATTCCCATTTGTGACCCACATATTTGCAACAAGGCTGTAATAAACATGGCCCATTTATTTTTGTTTACAGATCTCCCGACTCAACTGCTTTTTCCTTATCAAACCCTTTTCTGCAGCAAAAGGGAATAGGTGAGGGAAATATATATTTAAAAATCATTTATGCAAATGGAAGGAGGCCAAGAGATAGAGGGGAAGGGACAGGAGGTGAAGGAGAAGTAAAAGGAATTAAGAAGTGTTATGTTCATGGATGGACTCCCTGAGATGAATGTAAATATCGTGTACTTCAAACAGATATTAATAGAAACAAAAAATTTTTTAATCATTTATGGCACCATGAACGTTCTTAAAATAATAATGTTGCAGGGTCAAAAGGGTAAGCTAAGCTTAGATAGTAGCAGTGTAAGGCTAGAACTTAGTTAGTACTGTGTAAACATTCAGATCTAAATCACATTCCTGATTTTTTTCTAGGTTCCAACCTAAGCAGCTAATTATACCCTTTGCAGAAGGTGAAGGAATTGCAGACTGCCACATATCTTTATCACAGCCATGCATCACCCCAACTGAACAGCTCACCTCACTAAGTAAAAGAGGTCTGTTAATAAGAAAACTAGGCAGGTTCCATTGCAAATAAATTGATATACTGAAAAAACTGACCTCTGTACTTGGAAGGATGACATTAGGACATTTAGGACATTAATACTGTATTATGTCTTACAAATTCTGTATTTTTTAAAAAATTGTAGAAAATTTATATTCTAATACCTGTTTCTAAAATGTTTTGACTGTCCCTTGAATAACTACCAGATATATCTGCCTAAAGAAGCCAATATATTTCTAGAATACAAAACAGAGCCATGGTAAAATGGCAGTTAAAAAAAAGTCTGCCAAATGAAATATGTGACAAGAAATGCTCCAAAACCTTTAAAAAAAATTCTCCCAAATGAAATACGTGACAAGAAATGCTCCAAAACCTTTAAGAGACTATCTCCCTGAGGCAGTCTTCCTGTTCATTATATAACATTTATCAGCTCATGATTTAGTTATCAGTTGCTGCTGGGTAAGCCATCCCAAAATTTAGTTACTTGCAAAAATTTGAATTTACTACTTCTCACAATTCTGAGCATTTGTTGAGTTGCTAAATTTTATGTAAAGGACCACACTGTATTTTAGGCTTTGTCTATGATATAGTTTGGATATGGAATGTCCCCTAAAAGCCCATGTGTTACAGTGTGGTCTTCAGCCTGTGACATTACTGAGAGGTAGTAGAACCTTAAAGAGATGGGGCAAAGTGGGAGGATGTAAGTCATTGGAGGTCATTCCCTCAAAAGGGGGACTGTGAGACCCTAATAATTACCTCCTCTACCCTCCTTACCTTTTCTGGGCCATAAGTCGAACAGCTTTATTCCTTCACACACACTGCAGTAATGTGCTGCCTCACCACAGTCCCAAATGCAACAGAACTAACTGGCAATTGACTGAAACCTCTGAAACTCTGAGCCAAAATAAACCTTTTCTATTGCTTTACTGCAGACATTTGTTATAGTAATGGAAATCTGGCTAATATTGTTTCTGTTGCATACTCTTCTTTATTATTTTACTTTTTATAAAATGTTAAAAACTTAAAGCTATTCTTAGTTCAGAGGACTTACCAAAACATACCATGCCTGACAGATTATAGTTTGTCAACTCCTAAACTGGACGGTCAGCTGAGCTGAAGGTCCTAAGTGGTCTCATTCACACATCTACTACCTACTCCATATGTAGCTATTCATCCTCTAGCAGGCTATTTTGTCAGTCTGTGGGTCATGTTCAGGACAGTGGATGTGTAAACTGTAACACTTCTTAACCATAGCTACAAAAGTCAGACAACATCATAGTTGCCTCCTTCTGTAACTCAAAGCAAATTACCAGGTCACTCCAGATTCAAGGGACAGGCAAATAGACTACTTCTCCATGGGAGAAGCTGCAGATATTGTGGCCACACCTAAGGGGTAAGTTTTTTGTCATGTGCTCTACCAGATTAGATTTATTTTTATTTATTCAATTAGACATTGGGAATTGAACCCAGTGCTTTGAAATACTAGGCAAGTGCTCTCCCATTGAGCTATATCCCCAACTTTTTAAAAATTTCATTTTGATACAAGGTCTTACTAAATTGTTCAGGTGGTCTTGAACTTGCAAACTTCTTGCCTCAGCCTCTTGAACAGCTGGGATTATAGGCCTGTGCCACCACACCCTGCTGGAAGGAAGACTTGGAGCTGATGCTATATCAGGGACCTGGCCAAGATTCCCAATCTCCCAAAAGAGTGGACAGTGAAGGCTTGAATATATGTGACAATTGGTATGATTTTAGGGCTCCAGGGGGATCAAAACTCTCTAGCAGAATTTGAGATTCTGGGGGGCCCATATTTATTTGGTTTTCAAACAAAGGAAAGGGATACTGAGGAAAGCTTGGGAACTGAACAGGACCTTGGGAGTCAGTTCAAAGACTTCAAGTAGTAAATTATGCCAGTTTAGGAGAACTAGCTTATCTCCAGGTTGACATTTACAGCAGAACTGATACAGCAGGAGTGAGATGCCTGTATTTGCAGTCGCTATCTAGTTAATTGGGGTTGGAGCCAGGTGTCCTCAACTGTGGCCTTACCTTGCCCTTTGAGGCATCACTGGCATCACAGGCCACTACAGGCCTCAGCCAAGACCAGTGATTCATAGAGGTTCGCTTACTATGAATCCGCTGCCCATCTCCAGACAAGGGGCTTAGGACTGGGACAGACTCACAGGTAAACATAGAAAACCAATAGGTTAAATTTAAATTCTGCTCAAAGCCACTTCATACTGGTCTCCACCAATGCTGAACTCAGTATTACATTGGTCCTCAAACTCTGATTTAAATAGCTTCAAACTGAGTCACAATACTCGGAATTTATGGTCTTTAATGGCAGCTATTCTTACTCTGCTTTCTTCAGACTACCTCAGCTGTGCATCACTTGGTGAGTGTCCATTCACTCCCATTGGTACTTCTTGCCTGTGTCTCTGCCATGAGATTATGAGCTCATTATGGAGAAGACTGGAGCCCTATCTCTCTGCCATGTTATGCTTTATGTTCCATGGATATGTATGGAATTCAATAGAACAGGCTCAGTGAGGTTTAAAGCCAAGTTATTTGCTTAATTCACAGAAGCAAAGCAAATTTAAGAATCAAACACTACCTACAGATTCCAGAGGAAAAGAATGGATCAAAGTGTTACACTTCATACCAAATGCCATTCATTGTTCAATTCACAGTCTGCCCTTTTTGACCCCACTTACCAAATGTTACAATAAAAATAAAAGAGGTTTTGTTGTTTATATGCATTGACTATATTACATGCATCCCAAGACAATTCCTTTTCACTTATGAAACATGGGTGTGGGGTGGCCCTAACACATCTCTAGATGGTTAAGCATACAGCAGTTTTCCAAACATAATCAAGAGTTAAGGAATTGTATGTTTAACAAGTTTGAACAATCAGTCACCTTCTTAGGACATATTATGTTTCAGCCTTAAATTTGTCTGCAGATGAAAATGAAAATGTAACAACGGTTTGTAATATATGCAGGACATGTTCCCAGGCAGAAGTTATTCTAGAGAGGGTTTCTAATCTATGGTGAATGCTAATTGCTCAGTTGGATTTTTTAGTATGTGTTTTCTCTAAAATCTCATTTTAACTCTGTCTTCTTCCACTTAATGGAAAGCTTTGACAATTTATTATGTTTAGAAGTAGCTGGGGGCTATTTCTAATTGATGATTTGTTATCCTATATTTTTTCCTTGTCTGTCTCCATCTTTCATTCTCTTCAACATTTTCCTCCAGTGTATCCTGTCTTACTAAACTTGATGGATAGTGTTGCTTTTGTGCAGATGCAAGCAGTATCTTCACTCTCCTCTGTCTCTTTAGTTCAGATTACAGACATGCAGGAGTGATACCAGATAACATGTATATGGTACTTAAATATTAAAGTTATTTACATATGCCAGCCGTCCTCAACTTTTTTTGGCACCAGGGACTAGGATCATGGAAGACAGTTTTTCTGTGGACCAGGTTGGGGGGGGCAGTCCTGGGGGAGGAAGATTTCAGGATGATTCAAGTAGATTACATTTGTTTTGCACTTTGTTTGTATTATTACATTGTAATATATAATGAAATAGTTATATAACTTACTGTAATGTGGAACCAGTGAGAGCACTCAGCTTGTTTCCTTGCAACTATTCATTCCCATCTGAGGATTAGAGGAGATAGTGATACTCAAAGTGTGTTGCTTCTGTCCTATCTACTCCATAATCTTGTTTTGGTTTCGTCACTGTAGAAAACCCTGTATGCTGCATTCTACCAGATACAGCTTAACTGTCACTTGCTACTCTCTGATAGGGTTTTGATATGAGTCTGTAAGCAATTGATTTATTATGTTCTCTGTGTTGTCAAATCTCTCTATTGATATTAATCCCTCCCCAGTTCCTCCCCAGTGCTAGTATCACCACCTCAGCTCCACCTCAGATCATCGGGCATTGGATTCTCATAAGGAGAGCATAATTTACATCTTTCATGTGTGTAGTTCACAGTAGGGTTTGCACTGCTATAAGAATCTAATGTTACTGCTCATTTGACAGGAGGTGGAATTCAGGCTATAATAGGAGTGATGGGAAATGACTTTAAATGCAGGTAAAACTTTGCCCACTCTCCCACTTTTTACTTCTTGCTGTGTAGCTTGGTTCCTAACAGGCCTGGTACATGGCCTGGGGTTTGGGGACCCCTTACATACATGATATCAGTTGATTATTAATACATCAATCCTCTGGGATAAATACAATCATTACTGTCATTTGTCAGGTAGAAAAACTAATGAACAAATGTTTCAGGAATACTTCAAACTTAATATATCCAAGCTACACTCAGTACCTTCCTGTAAAACCTGCTTATTCTTCTGGATTTCCGATTTAGTTAGTGTAATTTCGTTTCTCAGTCCTTCAAGTTTTATCTGTAGTTTTCCCTTCTCCCATGCTCCAATCAGTCACCAAAACCCTGTGGATTTTCTCTTTCCATGCCCCTCATCCCTCATTTCTGAGAAAGTTTCATCTCATCTGGGTTTGAGTCAGAATCTGGCCTCATATGTGCTCCCCTGACTTCCAAGTTGCCCACTAGTCCTTCACATTATCAATAACTTGCTCCTCCTCAACGCAAATCTCACCTCGTGCACTCCCTTTTAGATTGGTCAGTAGCTCCATACAGGTTACTATCCAAAGGGCCACCGAGCAATTCATAATCTGCCTTTGTCATTGAATTACTGCTATTCTGTCCTGTTCCAAGTACATTTTCATATACTGTATTTTTGTGCTCAATGTTTCTTCAGAATACAGTTCTATTCTCCAGTCTACCCTGGGGCCAGACTCATTCAATTCCCACAAGTCCCAGAACCCCTACACAGTGCTTCTTAAATCTAAATGTGCATGAGAATTACTAGAAAGGTTTTGTTCAATGGGTCCTGAATAGTATCTGAAATTTTGAAATTTAGCATTTTAGCAAACTTATTAATGATAGGATACTACTTGTTGTTGAACTATATTTTGAGTAGCAAGAGAACTATATAGGTGCCCTATCCAATAAAACTTTGTACAATGATAGAAATGCTGTCTGTGCATTCCAGTAATGGTAGGCATTTATCACAAGTATCTATTGAGCACTTGAAACAGAGTAGCTAACAAGCCAGGAGCTGAGCTTTAATGTTTGTTAATTAAAATTTCAATAGCTACATAAGACAAGGGGGCACTATTTTGAATAATGAGCTATGAGAATGCTTTTTCATCTTTCAAAACTCAGTTCAAACTTTCAGTTTCCAGTCCAGTGTGTAAAATCTTGGAAGTTGGCTCATCATCCTAACGAGTAAAAATCTAAACAAATGGAAAACCCACGACTCTTATTTGTTACAGATGTGAGGTCACAGGACAAATTATCACCCCAAAACTGGATGAAGACAGACAGGTGGATACAGAGTTGTAACTTACTGGAGCCCAAGTTTTAAATCTGAAACTACCACAAAACCAGTGCTAGACTAGGAAAATCGAAACTGTTGATTAATGAATTACTGGAGGCTTGAGGTGGACAAGTCTGAGAGTAGAAAACTCCAGGGGACATTTTGGTGAGTTTTGCCTCCTAGAATTCTACCAAGTTCACAAAATGAAGCCAGAGAAAATTTCTCTGGTGCTTCAGACAGAAGAAGGAGAAAAGAAACCATTTTTAAATTTGTAAAAGCATCCTGTTCTTAATAAGACCTGCACTTAGGAGAGACTGATTAACTAGAGCCTGACCTGCTGTGGTTTTATCAGAATGCAACTGATCTGAGGGAAGAGAAATGACCAATTCCTCTGAGTTCAAGGCTTCCACATTGAGGAAGGGAAAATACCCAACCCTAGTTCTCTGTAGTCTTCCTCATGAGAGTAGGGGTATACTCAACTTCAGCTACTTTTTTGATTTTTTGTTTGTTTGTTCATTTTATGAGACAGAGTCTCACTTTGTAGTTTAGGCTGACCTTGAAATCATCATCCTCCTGCCTCAGCCCCCTTAGTGCTGGGATTACAGGCATGTGCCACTATGCTCACCTTCCAGCTCCTTTAAGAAACCCTGTTCTACCTAAGGGGTATGTGTTCAGGCAGTGGGTGCTGGGGTGAAGAACTGAAAAGCATTTGTGAAGCCCATAGTTCAGAAGCACAGACCCACAAAGAATGGAGACATAATCATAGGATGGTAGAAAGCACCCTGTCTTGGTTACTTTTCTCTTCTTGTTGAGACAAAATACCTGACACCCAAAATTAGGGAAAGAAAGGTTTATTTCTTACAGTTATGGAGGTTTTAGTCCATACTCAGCTGGTTACAAGGCAGGATGGCGTGGCTGAGGGGCAGCCACTCATGGTGGCTACAAGCAGCAAAAGCAAACAGCACAAAGAGAGGAAAAAACATGCCTCCTTCCTGACTTTACATTGTATGCTGGCTCCACCCCTGGGCGGGTGCAGCACTCACACTGCCAATCCCAGCACTAGACAACAAACCAATCATGAATGCTAAATTCAGCTGCTTCCATGACTACATGAGGCTTGGGGGGCTACCTAGACACAAACCATAACACCCCCACACACACCTTACATTACAAAAGGTAATGTATGAAGTAGTCCATGATGCCAACCTCAGCTCCCAGGGCATAAGGGAACCGAACTCTTCAAGCCCCAGGTCAGCCCAGAGATGCCTGGCAGCCCCTTTCAAAAACAACAGACTGGCACCTTAGCTGCAAGAGAAAGCTATGTCTACTTCAAGCTATAAATCCAACATGGGAATGTATTCTGAAAGGAACTCCATCTGTATGATAGGCTATCTTTGGAGAAGAAAACCACTACAGCACCCTCCATTTACTGGAGTGCTAATAATCAGGAGCCACCATAAGGGGCAACTTATTGTTTGAGATTGAGCTTATCTAGGAATCAGAAGTCATGAAACAACCCTACTTCATAACTCCTGGGAACACCCTGCTGCAGTAACTGAGTAGGAGACTTCTATATGAGACAGATATGGAGAGGATGAAAGTCCATTGTAGACCTACTGAGAAGTTTAAACAGCTGGGAGTTTATGCAGTGAAAGGCACAGTAGGCAGCACAACTGCTCTGTGTGGTGAGAAGTGAGATACACTGTATGTGTTTTTCTGAGGCAGCTGGGTCTGAAGTGCTTGAATCAGGGCCAACACTTCAGCATGGAGGAATTGTTTGTCCTTGTTTTTCTTTTTCTCCAGTTTTCTTTTGTTTTTATCTTATTGTAATACTAACAGTGACATGGTATTAGAAGCAAATAAATATTTGGGTTAATATCATAGAATTAAAACATCATACAGAGCAAATGAACTAACAGATATCTAAAGAATATTCCATCCAACAATTGCAGAATATACCTTTTTAGAAGGTCATAGAATTCTCTCCAAAATAAATCATAATTTAGACTATAAATGCAAATTAATTGAAATAATTTATTTTTAAAAAATTTTTATTTTGAAAACAATACAACCAAGCAAAATGAAACAGAATAGAGTCAATCACAATAAAACAATGAACATGGTAAATGACTTCTAAACAAGGTAAAAAGCAATCAATAATGGCTACTATAATGCTTCTTGTTATCCTCAATATAACTGCCCATACCATCAGGGATAAATAAAATCAAACAAAATAGAACAGAATGAAACCAGTAAGAAAACAAAACAAAACAAACAAAGCAAAACAATGAAAGTAATACAGAACTTCAAGATACTAGTAAAACAGCATTGGCTATCATAATGCTTCTTGTTATCTTCAGAATAGTTGTCTACACCTTCAGACATAATACAATCAAATGACACAGAATAGAGTAAAATCAATCGAAACAAAGCAATGAAAGCAATACAGAGTTTCTAAGCAAGATAATTGGACATCCTCAATGGCTGAAATTATATATTTTGTTATCTTTAAAATAGCTGTCCATGCCATCGAGTATAATAAAATCAAACAAAACAGAATAAAACGAAACTAACCAGAACAATGAAGATGATATGAGTTTTAAATAATGAAAATAGATTAACAGTGACCACTTCCTTCCCTTTTTAGATAATTCTTCCCCTTTGACTTTCCCAATATGTATTGTGCATTTTGGATCCCACTAACTCCTTTAGTTTGTTATACTAGGGAGACAACACAAAATTCATCCATGTGACTCTGAACCATTTCATCCATGAGTATGATCTCAAGTTGCCTCCATCCACCTCCAAGAGCCTTGAGGTTATCTTCCTTTATAGCTGAGTAGGTTTCCACCACATAAAATGCTATGTCTTTCTTATCCATTCTGCAGTTAATGGGTAAGCTACCCCTACTTTTTTTCTGGCTCCCTGTCACATAGGGCATTGTTCTCTCTCTCTTGACTTTCAGTTTATGAATTTTCTTTCTAGTTAAATGTGTTTCTTTTAGAGAGCATATTGATGGATCCTGTCTCCTGATTCACTATGCCTCTGTTTCTT
>RJWT010008451.1:0-15535 GCA_004365215.1 Cuniculus paca | reverse complement strand
TTTATCTCTCTCTAGAATGTCTTTAGTAATCTTTGTGGGGTTGGTTTGGTGGTCATGAATTCCTTGAGTTGTTCTTTGTCATGAAAGTATCTTGTTTCTCCATTGATTTTGAAAGAAAGTTTTGCAGGGTACATCAGTCTGGGTTGGAAGTTGTTTTCTTTCAGGACTTGCAATACTTCACTCCAGCCTCTTGTTGACATGATGGTTTGTGTTGAGAAGTCTGCTATGATTCTGATGGCTTTTCCTTTATAGGTGATCTTTTTCTTTTCTCTAACAGCTTTCAATATTCTGTTCTTGTGTTGAATTTCTGGAATCTTGATTATTGTATGTCTGGGTGTAGATTTGTTTTGGTTGTGGCTAGCTGGAGTTCTATATGCCTCACTTATCTGAATGTCACTTCCTTTTCCCATGCTTGGGAAGTTCTCCAAAATTATTTCTGTAAATAGAGTCCTGATGTCATTTGTCTTGACCCCTGCTTTTTCACTCACATTCTTAATTCTTAAGTTATGTTTCTTTGAGTTGTCCACCAGCTGTTGAATTGTTACTTCCTGGTTCCTTGTTATTTTTAAGAGATCTTTCCTTTTGCAATCACAAGCTGCAAACCTGTGGTCAAGGTTTGAAAGTCTGTCTTCAGTTTCTTTCACATGGTTTTGCTAGCTTTCAATGGAGTTTTTAATTTCCTGGATATCTCTTTGAATGTGTTTCATGCATTCTAAATCTCTCTTATATTGTTCATTCTTGGTTTCCCTCGTTTTCCTATGCTCCTGTATTTTTTTTTATCTATGTCTTCTTTAGAAGTGCTTAGTAATTCTTTTATTATGTTTTTCATTTCTTCTTTTACCTGGGATAGTATTTCTGTTCTAATTTCTTTATAGCTTCATGAAGTTGTTCCTTTACTTCAGTTGAAATCACTTCAGACATTTCAGTTGTGTGCCTCCTGATCCTTCCTGCACTCTCTTGGACTTGCACTGCTTAGGTTGGATGCCAGAGACTACTTTTTCCTACTTTGTCTTGACATATTCCTGGTTTCTCCCATACATGTGGGTAGTGTGGTCCCAGGTACTTCTGGCATTGTTTACAATTTCTCTAAAGAGAGACTGTTTGGTTTTTCTAGCCAGTGTTGGCTACATGTAGCTGATGGTGGGTGCCTGTGCTTCTGGACTGAGCTGGGTACTGGCCAATAAGGGCCCTTGGAGTTTGCATGGGAGCAGAACCAGCCAGGGCCTGTGGACCTAAGCTGGTTAGGAACCTATGCGATGTTCTCTGGGAGCAGGACTCAGTCCCTAAGCAACTTCTGTGGGTCTGCACCCAACCTGGAGCTGCTGGAAGAAGCTGGTAGCAGTCCTGGCCCTGGGCTTATCCTGCCCAACTCCAAAATGCCTCACAGCCAATTGCTTTCTCCAGCAGGAGGACTGAGTCCTCTGCACTCACTGCCAGCCAGCACTCACCTCCGTGTCCACCACTCTCCTCCACCGCTGCGCCTCTGTGCATAGACCTCTGGGATCGCCAGCTGCCACCATGACCATGCGTCCCCAGGCTCCCACAGCTCCTCTCCCAGGGTGAGTCCTGTTCCAGGCTAAGGTGCCACCAGCTACCACCTTCTTCTTTGTTTAAGTTTTCTTTTTACTCTCTCTGTGTGCTTCAATTCACATTTTATTTTCTTCCTGGGTCCAGGGGACCCACCTCCTTCCTTCTTATCCTTCCCATGATGCTATATTCCAGCATCTGAACTGTTTCTCTCAGAGAGTTTGTTTACTGTGGTACTTACTGTTCCACGATCTTCCCGGAAGTCCTTGAAATAATTTCTTGCATCTTATTTGATCCTAATGGAATGCTACTAGAAATTAGCAATAAGAAAATCTGTGCAAACACATGGAGATTGAAAAACCAGTGGGTCACTGAAAAAAATCAAGATTGGAAATTTAAAAATTCTTAGAATCAAGTGAAAATGGAAACACACTACACCAAGATCTCTAGGATACAACAAAGGCAGTTGAAAGAGGGAAGGTTATAATTTTGAGTACCTACATTAAAAAACCAGACATATCTCAAATAAATAACTTAATCATGCATCTAAGAATCTTAGGAAATCAAGAACAGACTAACATAACAAGCAACAGAAGGAAAGAAATAATAAACATTGAAGGCAAAAGCAAAAGAGTAAAAGGACAATTCAAAAGGTCAATAAAACAGAATTGGTTCTTTGAGAAGATATGTAAGATTTATAAGCCCTTTGCCAAACTATGAAAAGAAAAAAAGAGAAGATAGAGGTTAATAAAGTCAAGAGATGAAAAGTGAATATTACAACAGATACCACTGAAATTCAGAGGATCATTAGAGATTGTTTTGTAGCAAGATATGGGCATTAAAATTTCTTCAATTGATATTAGCACAAACCTTCTTTTTCAAGGAACTAAGAGACACTAGTATAAGTGACTTGCATTTTTTCCCTTCTGTCCTTTTCCCTTTACCTCATCCTAGATTCTTTTTCCTTTTGAACAACATCTTCCCATTTCACAATATCTTTTGCACATTTTAGGCTTTATTTACTATTTCAGTTTCTCATGCCAAGGAGACAATATGTTGCTTACAAGTGAGTCTAATTTATTTTATTTAAGAGCACAGTCTCAAATTGCATCCATTTATCTAGAAATGTCTCAAGTTTATCCTTCTTTATGGCAGAGTAGTACTCTATTACATACATTTTTTAAAAAACCACATCTTTATCCATTCCTCAGTTGATGTGAATTTGGGTTGTTTACAAGACTTAGCTATTACCAAATGTGTTGCTATAAACATGAGTACACATATATCACTATGGTGTGATGTTTTTAATTCTCCCAGTAAGACCCTCAGAAAGAATAGCTGGATCAAATAGGACCACTAATCCTAGTTTTTTGAGGAATCTCTATACTGATTTCTACAGTAGTTGCACCAGTCTGTAATCTCACCAACAGTGGAGAAGGGTTCCTTTTTCCCCACAGTCCAACCAGCATTTATTATTGCTTGATTTCTTGATTATAGCCATTCTTTCTGGAGTGACATGGAATCTCAATGTTGTTTTAAATTGCATCTAATAACCAGTGATGTGGAGCATTTTTCATATATTTATTTGCTGTTTGGATTTCTTCATCTGAGAAGTGCATATTCTATTCTTAATATTATTACTCATAGCATTATAGCAGAGTTGGCTAGTTCATGGTAGATTGAGAATTGTTGAGTGGGTCCTGGTCATGTGGTTAAACATGAGATCAAAAAGGAAGTGTCTTTCACTGTGAGGATTTGTTTGTCTTGTGCCATAGACCTCAGAACAGTAGCTTCCATTCTTGTGGTTTTATGAGCTTAGTTTGCCAAGAAAAGATATTGTCAATAAAGCAAAACAGAACACCTCTACTGTATTATCACCATTATTTTACAAAATAGGGCTATTTTAAGGACAACCTTAACGTAATGGATAGCCAAGTGGAGTAAATTCAAATTCATTCAAAATTTGCTGCATTGTCATTTTTTTCTCTTTGTGTCAGCAGTTGAAAACTTTCTCTCTCCCATTTTGGTTTCCATTTGTATTGACAACTGCCCTAATATTCTTTTTTTTTTCTTTTTTTTTGCAGCACCGGGGATTGAACTCACGACCTTGTGCTTGCTGGGCAGGTGCTTAGACCACTGAGCTAGATCCCCAGCTGCCCTAATATTCTTCAGACTTCCAAATGAATAAGAGTTGGGAAAAGAAAACAAAATAAAGTGAGAGTATCATTGTCTCCTGACAAAGTAGACCACAATCTAAAAAGAGGACTGATGGATGTTTACCTGGATTCTGATTTAGAAAAAGTTCTAGGATAAATTGGAGGGTATTTTTACTTTAGGTTTTTTGTTTTGTCTTTCTGGGACAGGTTCTCACAGTATAAACCAGGCTGCCTTGGAATCGCTATGTAAGCTGGTCTGACCTCCAACACAGGATCCCTGTATCAGCCTCCCAGAATGCTGGAATTGCCATCATGCCCATCTCATATCTTTGTTCTTGATATCTCAACCCAAAAGAGACCCCAGACAAAAAGATGAACATGAAGCCTTGTTAAAAGAAATCGCAAACTTGGAAAATGAAAAGCTAATGCTACAATCTCCTGGTGACCTCTTCAATTCAAGCCAAAGAGAGATCCTAAAACAATTATAGGAACTAAAGATATCTGCTTAGGGAATAAAATGTGAACCTGTGAAATCTTCTTTGACTTTAGCACATTTCTATTCTCTAACATAAAGGCTGTGAAAAGTTTATCCAATAATGAAAACTGAGGATTGTTTTTGAAATAAAATAGCCACTTGTATGGTTAAAGCAGTGATTCTATTTTCAAACACAGGCAAGGAAGAGGAAGAAAAGCTAGCACAGCAAAAACTGATTGTGCAGTAGAAAATAAATGAGAAGCACTGTCTGTGGTTAGAGAAGTCCCTGGAGCTTCCTGAGCCCAAGTCATCGCCTCGGCCTCTGCAGTGCTTTCCAGCGTAATCACACTCAGCAACAAGAGGCTGAAGATCTGCGACTTAGAGTCAATTCTGCTACCATCAGTGGATACCTGTGCACTCATCATTTGGCCCCATGAAGCCTTGGCTGGTTGTATAAAACTTGAGTAATAAGATTGTCTTATTCTGACAAAACATTAAGGTAAAAAGTCCTTAGAAAAGTATAGTGTTACATAAAAATTTACAATATTTATAAAATCCAGATAGGGAAGGGGTGGAGCGAAGGGTCAAAGATAAGTTATCTGATGGCTTTATACAAATCAAAGTCCTCTCCCTCCCCAGTAAACAGAGCCCTGCATAAGGGCTCACAGCTGTGTTGGTGAAACATGAGCTAAGTTTTGGCTTTAATGTGTGCCTTCAGTTGCATGCCTGTGTGTGATGAACCATCTGTAAAACTAAACATGAGGGAGATGTGGAGATTAGGGCCATTTTCTCTGGGCCTTAAGCTCAAGGGAGTTTCAAATGCTGAATTCCATTAAGTAGAAATATTTGCAAGGGGTTAGGATGAGGCTGTGTCACAAATGATTTTAGGTGATTCAGATGTAGCTCAACACAAGGGGTGAAGGACTGCACATATTAAAGCTGTTTAAGCTTTTCTGAGATTTGTAGAGTCTAATTATTTAAATAACTTTAAAACATAACATGACATTTTGCTTCAGGAAAACTTACTGGTTAAATAGCCCCTGTGGTAGTTTTGAGATACAGGGCAAATACACACACACACATGCACACACACACTGTCTTGGTTACTTTTCTCTCATTATTGAGACAAAATACCTGATGCCCAATATGAAGGGAGGAAAAGTTTATTTCTTACAGTTTTTGGAGGTTTCCGTCCATATCCAGCTGACTCCAAGGCAGGATGGTGTGGCTGAGGGGCAATTGTTCATAGTGGCTGCAGGTGGCAAGAGTGAACAGGGCAAGAGAGAGAGAAAAAGCATGACTTCTTCCCTCCCTTATATTGTATTCTGGCTCCACCCCTGGGTGGGTGCAGCACTCACACCACTAATCCCAGCACTAGACAATGAACCAATCACAAATGCTAGACTCAGTCGCCTCCGTGATTGCATGAGGCTTGGGGGGACACCTAGATACAAACAATAACACACACACACACATGTACACACACACACACACACACACACACACACATACACACACGACATGTAGCATCTTCCCCAGGACAGCATCTCATTTTGCTGTTTGACACCAGAATTGTTTCAGTTAGCCCCTCTTCTCCTCAGTGATTGCTCATCTTACTCTAATCATACCAGCCCTCTTTCTCTTAGACACACCAAATTCATCCTGCATCTGAACATTTGCACTTCCTATTCTTTCTTGCCTAATGTTTTTCTCACTCATGAATGGGATTAGTGTCCTTATAAAGGGAACACAAGAGAATTCTTTCACTTTCTTTCTGCAATGTAATGATATGCCCAAAAGTAGGCAGTATACAACTCAGAAAAGGGTCCAGACCAGAATCAGGCCATGCCGCATTTTGATTTCCCGCTACTAGAACAGCGAGAAATAAGTCTGCATGCTCCAGGCTTAATGCCATGTCATGTCATCACCTGGCCACAGAGATATACTCAGGCATCTGAATCAAATTTAAGGACCAGCCAGAATCCCTGTGAAGGCATTTGGAAGTTAGATATAGAAATTCTAAGTATGTTCTGCCTGATTTTTGGAACAAAAGAGATGGACACTTAATGTCAATGAATATTTCCCACTATGTGAAACAGGAAGTAGGTAAGCCAGTGAGAGGAGGAAAAAACTGATTCAGAGACAGGAGCAGAGTAGTAAGCTGGACTGGGAAGCTGCTTGGCATAGGAAGAGCCCCCTGCTTTTGGACCACTTGAATTATTTCTACTTCTTTATGATAATTTCTTTTTCTCTCAGTTAGTTGAAGATCATTTCTATTAACTATAAGAAACATTTCTGAGTTTCATGCAGACAATACCATACTTTTTAAGCCAATTCTTACTTTCTGAATTATTTTTGTTAGACAATTGTTGTAATGACCAGCAAAGGACTTTGGTCAGAGGGATTTTGTGGTGTTTAATGTCACTCATCAACTTGACTGGCTTGAGCTATGTGTAGGTGATGAGTAAAGCACACTTCTGGGTGTGCCTGCGTGAGTCATGAGGGCCTGACCTCCGGGACTGTATCTGGTCTTTGGCTTCTTCCTCTCAGCCTCTTCCCTTGCTCTCTCCCAGATGCCATGAGTTGAGCATCCTTCCTCTGTAAAGCCCTCCTGCCAGGATGGTTTTGTCCTGGAATCAGGCTAACCATGGGCTGAAACATCTGAAACTGTGAGTGAAAACAAAGTTCCTCTCCTTCAAATTGCAGTTACCAAGTATTTTGTTCCAGCAACAGGGAAGCTGACTAAAACAACTTTTCTTCCTGTATGTTTCCACACTAGATATACATTTTTATTTACCTTTTTATTCCTTGCTAATGTTAGTACTATGTAGCTTTCCCAAAGGGGAATAAATTGAAAGATGCTCTTACACACACACACACACACACACACACACACACACACGCAAAGTACCACAATTGGATACATTCCCCAAAGAGTCTTCAACTAGAAAAAGGGAGCAAATTCACCAGGATAGATCATATTATCTTCTAATGATATGAAGGTAGTTATGGGTGAGGGACATGCAAAATGGAGAGGCCAGTAAGTAAACAATAGGTGTATACATGAAAAAATATGTCCGGATCAAGCAAGGTCTCTGTCTAGAGCTGCTAGAGGGTGTACCCTCTAACCTCCAAGTACCTCCACATATCCCAGCTTGAATGTATTTTTGCCCAGTGATTCTTTCTGGAACATACATCCTTCCTGCAGCCATAGGAGAGATGTGCCCTACTCACATAGCATTTTGTATATGAATGAGACATTTAAAAGTGTCTAGATAAAATCTTTAGCTATAATTGTCAAAGTGGAACACAAATCTGTTGCTTTTTATTTATTCGCAATGCTAAAACATTAAAAAATTTTGAAATGCAACCTTTTCTGAACTTCAACTTCTTTTAAAATATTCCTGGACCTCAACTCATGAAAGTCAACCATAAAAAAATTGACTACAAAAGTTCTGTACCCTCCAGGGTTTTCTGGCATTGCAATTCAAATGTAGTCTTGGAAGACAGCAGAGGAAGAAAATCCTCCTGGCATAATTTATGGATTTTTTCCATTGAAATAATTAATCCATTTTAAATTTATTTTGAGAATCAAATTTATTCAACTTTACCCATTGATTCTTTTATCCAGTACTTTTTGAAATATTGCCTTAGAAAGTATTAAATTCTCTTAGGACTTTGTCTATTTCTGAACCCCATTCTATTTCACTTATCTGTTTATTAATGTAACCATTTTTAAAAAAATCTTTCTACTGTATTATTGAATGAAATAGAACTACTAAAAATGTAAGTCTCTGCATGTCAGAAATCAAGATGCTTTAAAGAATAGATCTGCTTTCTAGAATTTTGCCATGAGAGTGACTAAGTTCTAACAATTCAAGTTCTGGGTGACTTTTAGGCCAAGAGTGGAGAAAGTTTACATAGTAGGGTTTTGACCTGGGCATCCACTCCTATGTATCAGGGACATTTCCAAAGAAACATAAAGTGTTATAAACTGGGTAGTGCTCCAACAGCTGTCTAATTCTCTGTGCCTACCCATCTTTCTCATACATCTGAAGCTTCTTTATCTCTGCGTGGTGCAAATTTGCATATAGTTGCAGCCACTTCAATAGGAGAAGATCTGAACTTGTGGCTTTATGTTGACCTAGAAGCAGTATCATTCTTAACCAAGAATTTCCTAGAGCATGTCAACCTTGTTAACATTTTTTCATATATTCTGCAGCCAGTGGAATAGCCAGAAAATTTAATCATTAATACGTTTTAAATAATAGTAGTTCTCAAACCAAGGTGTAAGTACAAGCATAAAAATGTTCTAAGGAGTGCTCTAGTATGGAAACTTTCAAGGGAATCAACATCTATATTCTTTATATAAATATGATATCTTTTATTTCTCTTATTGTTGATCTGCCTAAGGTGTATTTGAGTCAGAAGACTCTTGCCTTTTGCTTTCACATCTCCTTTTTCAAAGCAGATCTTACTTTGCTGGTATAGCTTCCCCTCTTCCCCACCTTCCATCTTACTGTGGTGCTTTTCTGAGGTATAAAACCTCAGGAGACACAACAGATTACTTTAGGTTATAAGGGTTGGAGAAACTTTCTTTAATTAAGACACCATAAGCACTTGGGAAATATCATTGTCTCACTGTTTTACATCTATCAATCAAAGTTGAAGCATGACACTAAAAACAGCATAGTCTGAATTCAAATGTTTTAGGAAGTAGAGCAACAGAAAGAGTGACAATTTTCCTCCAAAGTTCAAAAGCTCTTCCATTGCCTGACTCCTGTCAAAGAAGTCTTTCCGTGGGTGGGTTTATTGAAAGCAAAGAAAAGGTCATTGGTGGGGTACGTAGGCTTTGGCACATTCTCTAACCAAAGTAACAATCTCATGACAAAGTTCTGTGCCTTATCTAATTGAACACTTAGGATTTGAGGACAACAAATTGGGAAACACCCATTGGCTAAAAAGAAAGCTCTTTGCGTGCACACCACTCTGGTTAGCTTAGTAGTTGCTTCCATGAACTTATGTGTAGGTCCTTGCTATGTGCTTCACAAACTTTCAAGAAAGAGAAGGCAAAATTTCCATGTTTACTTTTGAGCAATTGACCTTGTATCTTCAAAGAAAAGAAACATATGGTAAAGGAGAGTGTGTTGGATTAACTAATGGTCAACTTGTAATACCCAGCTGAACTGAGTCAGTGTGGTGCTGGATGTGGATGGTCCACCTGAGGATTCTTGCCAACAGCATAAAAGGAGAACTGGAGGGGAAGATGTTGATTCTCTTGGAGAAGCTTGTCACACTGATATGAACTCGGCTGTTTTCATTGTTGGAGGAGCTCGGGTCCTTGATATCATTGAGGATGGCTATAGTTCTTTTTGGGGGAGCTCTGGTCACTTCCTGGCTCCAGTGCCAATCCCTCAGCCTGCTGGCACAGATCCTTCATCCCACTGGCACAGACTTTCTAGCTTCCATACCCTTTTGGCCTTTCGACCGCAGCCATACTCAGGTGTGCATCTATGTGTGAGTGTGTGCACATGTTTACTCTCTGCGTGCTCACTCACACACTGATCTTTCAGCCTTCCCAGTGCAGATCCTTAATACAGACTTGCACGAGATGTTGTTGTGGGCTCTAGGCCTCCAGGTGGACTTGCGAGATCCAGGCCCTCAGTTGGATTCTTTGGGTCTCTAGCATGTGGACAGATCGCCTGCTCCCTTCCGTACTTGACTTTTCAGGTGAATATTATAAAATAATCCTATAAATTGTGTGTCCTGTATTAAATCTATTCCATTGCAAATCCTGACTATGATTTCTTGACCATTTACTTAGTCTGGTAGAAAAATCACTTTCATTAACTTTTTCTCATTTCACCCACTCAGGGTTTCCAAGGAAGATTTTCAAGGGTGAGGTCCCAAGATTAAAGAACATACATATGCAAGACATCAGCAACACCAGCAGGCAGCATGGAGTAGAACAGGGCACAAGAGCACAAGAGTGCGAGAGACAGAGTGCAAGAGCAAGAACCGCCTGCGTCTTTATTGTATAATTTTTATACAGGTTGTTACCTCATATTTACATTCTTACATAGTGCCGTAGTGCATGTTTATTTGTGCTGTCATGGTTATATAACTGTATCCCACAGTGGGCCTGCCCTAGACAAGTGGGGTCACATCCTCAGGTGTCCTTAAATGTCCCTGAGCTTCAAAGCAGTCTGACTGCTTCCCCAAGCACAGTTATTATTATTTATTTTTGTAAGTATATGTGTGTAGTACATAATATTTATGTACTAAATATTATGTGTGGAGTTTGCATATGCACATAACTTATATTTTTAAATTTTCTTTTCTTCTCTCCCCTTCTCTTCTCATGTCTCAATCCTCTACCCATTTGAGAAAAATCTATCTCCCTACTTCCTATATCTATCCCTTATTTTTCTTTTTATTTATAATTTTCGTTCCTCATATAAGAACAACCATGCAGTATTTAAGTTGTTTACTATCCAAATCCATATTTATTTTCACTTGGAGCTAAGTCTATTTCTGACTTCTCAATCAATTCCCTGCTCATTTATTCCTAATAGGTATTAATTAGATATCATTATAAATTTACTGACAGGAATATGTTTTGAATTTTACAGAAGTAATCCATTTACCAGCAATCACTGAAATACTTTATTTGGTGACCCAACACCTTCTTTTATTTTGTTGTTAATTGGCACAAAACAGAAATTGTCATTAATTTGCACAAAATTAAATTATAGTCTTCCAACCATAGTTTTAACAAATATTTCTCAAATACAATCAGGATGTTATGCCCCTGAATACATTTTTATTCATTCAATTAGTTCTTTTGTAGATGTTGATTTGCTGTTCTAATTCTGTCAAACACATAATGATAAAGTTAATTGTTTCCAGTCTTTAGGTGAAAATGCATATAGAATTATAGTCCTACATACATATATAGATATTTCTCAATACCCATTTCTTTGTTCATTTGTTACTTTTTAAAGCCACTTTGAAACTACTGTATATTAAAATTTATGAATATTTTTTCAGTCAATAGAAAATCAGAATGAAGTTGTTTTTAAAACATTTTCATGTAATTTTAGCTTGAAAAGTGCTAGAGTTTGGCAGCAGAAACTTTCACTGGTGGTGCCTCATGGGAGGTTTCCTGGCTGTTAGGGGTGTACCCTTGAAGGGGATTCTGGGATCCCATTCTCTTCTTTCTGTCTATTATACTTTGGATCTTGACTGCGTTGAAAGCTAGAGTCTCTAGCTCATGGCATTTTTGGGGGAAGGTATATAGGAGGTGGGCCTAGAGGCAAGAAGCATTTGGAAAGCTATTTCTAGCTCAGTAAGAGGTAAATATCTAACATGTATTTTATTTTGTTATTTTTTATCTAAATATTTTTATATTCATGTTATTTCAATAATTTGTATTCACGTAATAGTTGTAGGGTTTATTTAATCTAGAAGATACTTTCTGACCTTAAGTCTTATATCTGCAGAGTTTAATTTATTTATTTTTGTGGTGCAGAGGATAGAACCCAGTGCCTCACACATGCTAGACAAATATTCTACCGCTGATCCGCGCCCCTAACTTGGATCCACAGAGAAGTTTCAAAGTTTAAGTTCAGTTTTTATATATTTTTTGAACAGAATATGAGAAAATTATCAATAAAATACACTCAAGAAGAAAATATAACATATTAGGATAAAATTTTGTGGAATGCAAATATGAATTTAAGAAGGAAGTTGTGTAAAACTTTAAGAAGATATTGTTAATATATTTTTAAAATGATGCTGGTAGCTTTCAAAGTGTAGTGGTGGTCAGTATTCTCAAGGAATAGGAATTCATTTAAAATAATGATGTATTTTATTTTAAAATCTCATACCATAAATAATAACCATTTAAAACTGTGCTGAAAAAATTTTAGTTAACTTAAAATTGTGCAACAGGATTTTTATAGAAGCTCTTTCTCCTTCTTCTTCTTCTTTTCTTCTTCTTCTGCTTCTTCTTCATCTTCCTCTTCTTTTAGTATGAAGCAATACTTTATTTTCACACTTTGACAAAGAGGTTTCTGGTAAACAGTATCTTTGGTGAGGAAAGAGAACATGAAAATCAGCCTTCAGTCATCATCATTGCTCTGCTCAGGCTCTTGCCCAAGTGATGAGGTGACCTGCCAAAGCGAACATTCTACAAAATCTTCTAATTCCTCTTGTGCTGTGTCTGTGCTCAAATACTACCAATTACACTGGTATAGGAATGCCATAGGATCTCCAAATGATATAGGGAAAATATAACTCAGCTAGATGTCTGATTCACTGAGTTACTGTTCCACAAAATCAAAAAATGAATTGTAAGGAACAATGCAGGTTAAAAGTAGGAAGTATTTATTGAGACATACACAGCTACTGCCTGAGTGAGACCGAAGGGGACCTGGAAAGTGGGTTGCCCATGAGCCCACTTTCTGGAGGGAGTTTTATAGAGAAAAATCACAAGGTGGGTACAAAAATCAAGAGGTGGGTAAAATGTGGGACAAAATAATGATCCAGGTTACAAGTATAGCCACTTAGGTAATGTTGATCCAATGGGGAAGCAAGTCCCATAGCAAGTTTACATGGAAAAAAAGGACTTTTCTGGAAGGGATGAGTCCATGGGTCTTGGTCACCCACTGAAGTGGCTCGTGTCTAACTAGACTTCATTAGACCAGGTATTACCATTTATCTTATCTCTTGGGGAAGCATAAAGGCCTGGTCTTTTTGTCTTTATCTTGGGGCCTCACCTCTAACAGATGTGCCTCCAGCCACTGTTGTAATGAGTTTTCATCTTTGCACACGACTCTCTCGAGGGCCCAGCACTATCTGACTGCCTATAATATTTCTACCTCACTTAGTTGTCTATAACACCATGTACACATTTTGAACATTGTTTCTCAAAAGCATGGCATGGAGAAGAATCTTATAGGGTTCCTTAGCACTTTGGATTGTCAGATGACAATCTATGTTAATACCCAGTCTTTTCTACACATCAGATAAAGGTATGACATGCCACAGCAGAACCCTAGCCTCACTAGTTTTTTGGGACATTACAGGCAAAGAATTTTGAAAACTATGTTTATAAACAATAGAGAAAGAAAGAGAAAAAAGATTTCTGTTTAAATTATGTGAATTATGAAAAAGAATGGAAAGTGGGGGCAATTAATTAACTAATCTTCAGGGACCCCACTTACACGCCAGGCAAAAATCTAAAGGATGAGGATGGGAACTGGACGCTAACCGCCTTCGCTTCAGAAGCACAGCCTAGACGTTGAGTCCATCCCTTCTGCTTCCTGTCCTCTCATCTTAGTTCTTAGCCACAGGTAGCTTCAAAGAAGGCTGGAAAATATGTCACATTCTGGTCATCAGGCACCTAATTAAGAAAATACAACGAGGCCTTGTTTCATTACTACAACTGGTTATATAGTATTATTTTGGTCTTAATGGCTTCTTCTTTATTCATTCCCTGTTCTGTCCTTGATGCAAGATACATGAAAAGACCAACAGGAGCATAATACCCTTGCTTCCTATTTTCACTATGAATTATTTCCTCTTTGGAGCCAAAAAGTTTGTCTGTTGAGTACCTATTTTTCAGCAGGGAACCAACACATGATGGGCTGCAATAAAAAAAAACCACACATTACATTTATGAAAATCTTGCCTAAAAATTAAAGATAAGTTGAATGAAACTTCTGTTGTATTCAATGTTGCCATTTAAATTTAATGAAGCCATTTAAATTTAAAATGCAAATACATCTAGATTCAGTTCTATAATTATTTGAAGGACTCACTAGCCCCTTGTGGCATGTGGCTAATATATTGGACAGCATAGACATGGACGGTTTCTTTTGTTTGTAGGAAGTGACATTGAACAGTACTGTTTTGACTCAAATTACAAGCTTTTATGACATATAGGAAATAAAGGAATGAATCAAATGAAACTATGAGGAACCTGTAGGAAACAATCGAGTGACTCCCCTTGAATGCAGAACAATTGCTGTGACTTTGACTATATTGAGACTTATTTCCATATACTGATATGAACAGAACTGACTATGGTGTTTCCTTCTGTCTTCAGTTGGCTCTAAGCATTACAAATAAGGCTAGTGGAGGTACTGGTATGTAATCTCTAAGCCATCAGACAGTCTCCTGTTTCCTCTCATAGCGCTCTCTGTAAAAGATATGAGCACAGCAGGATGGTAGAGCCAGTCAGCTCCAGGAATGTCAACTGGGTATGAGCCTCAAGATAAAGAGTCTATGAGTCCCCAGGGCACAAAAGTTTACATATTAGAAACTGAAACAACAGCCTCCAAAAACAATTCAGTTGCTACCTTAATTGAATTATGCAGACTCATCCTTCTGCATGTCATTCTCCCTGCATTTTACAATGATGCTTTTCTCCCTACCTGGCTAGCCAGCTCAAGTTACTCACGTAGTTCCCGCCATCCTCACTGTCACCCTCAAGCCACCATCTTCTTCACACGATAATAAATTCTGGGAGAAGCCTTGGATCAGGACCTTTGTCTGCACATCCTCAGGGGAATTGGACTTAGGACCTTGTCTGCCCTTAACTTTGAGTATGTCTTGGTGTCTTTACTCTCGCCATGGGTTGCTTTCGAGGTGGTAGATTGGAATTGACTTGCCGGGATTCCAATAAGGTCTCAATGGGGTTACAAATATAACTTTGGATTGTGAGGAAGACAGAGAAAAGGATTACAATACTTGGTTACTGTACTCAATATTTGGGATTACAATAGAAACAATGGGCCAGATTTTGATTCGGGGACATTCTATATAACAAATGACCCAATTTTTTCAACAACTAAATGATATTTAAAAGGCAGGTGAAAAGGCCTAACAACCAAATGTGATGAATAATTTTGAACTGTGACTTGAACAGATCAACTCTTTGTCTCCTAACTACTCATCAGTCAAACAGGAATCTGGGATTTAGCATAGACTCAACCTTCTCTTTTATCTTTACAATCTTATCAGCTCTTAATTCCAACTCACTCTGCCTCCTAGTTCTGAAATGATCCTGTCTTTCCTACTGTCTCAGCCTCTAGTCCAGACATCTTTAAAAAACAAACAAAAAAAGGCTTCATCTATATAAATCAGGTTGACCTTGACAATCTTGAGATAGTCAGAAAAAATATGAACATAGAATGTGTTTAAATAATATTAAGGAATTATCACTCATTTTTAAGTGATATAATTGTATAGTGGCTATACAAAATGAAATCATTTTTCAATTACAAAGGTATATTAAAGTACCTGGAATTTGCTTTAAAGTAAAGCAGAAATCCTCTAAAATTGCAGAGTTAGAGGAAATGAAATTGACAGA